>PDNB01000094.1:13422-114122 GCA_002573585.1 Helicocarpus griseus UAMH5409
TTTTTTTTTTTTTTTTTTTTTTTTTTTTTTTTTTTTTTTTTGTCTCCTTTTTTGTGTCATTTCGCTACGTTTTGATACTGTTGTTTTATGGCTCTTAGATAGGCGGGTGGTTTTATTTTCGCCATCTCTCTCTTGTAAATTTCTCTCTCGCGAGTATCATAGCACTGATTGAAATTTCTGGGTTAGCTTTGTTTTCCTTTTCTTTTACCCTTTTTATAGCACCTTTCGCTTTCCGTCCCTCCTTATCTGTCGACTCCGTTTGTTGTTCTGTTTTGCAATAGAAAATGACGGCGGTGGTAATGGTAGATAGGGTTATTCCAAAAAGTAGATAGACCAATGGACAAAATATGGGTATAAAAATCTATATTGTCAATAGGTATCGTTTAAAAGGTTGAATCAATGAGAAAGATAGTCAACTCCCTGCGAAACCAGAATATTCCAACGCGCCTTAATACAAGCAAAACATACGCTCAGATAGGCCAGAAATCATAAGAAAAAACGAAGGAAAGAAGGAAAAGAGAAGGTAAAAAGAAGAAAATAGTGCAGACAGTGGCAAAGAGATTAAAGAAAAGCACTCCCGCAAAACACGTTTCCAACATATCATCAACTCAATCCGGACTCATGTCCCCGTACCCGATTTTTTTCTGCGCGCCACCACCAGTCACAGCAGCAAACCCATTCTCATTCGCGCCCCCCATCATCGCCTTTCTCTCAGCCATAAGCCGCTCCTGGCACGTCAACAGCTCCATATCCCTCGTATACTGCCGCTCATTCCCCGCCTCCAGCTCCCGCAACCTGCGCGACTCGGAGTTTACCCGCGCATCAAACACGCCCTGCTGGATCGCCGCAGCCGATTTCTGGTTTTCAATCTGCATCCTGCCTTCCTCCTTCGCCGCTTCTAGGCGGAGTTGATTGAGTGCCCGCTGCTGCTGCAAATCGGCACCGCGTGCCTGCTCTGCGAACCGCTGGCGCTGTGCGGCTGCGTCAGCTTCTAGGCGTAGCTGGAGCATGGCGGAGTTGGTGGTGACGGCGTCGCGGTTTTCGGCTACCTCGCGGTCTTGCTGGAGGCGCAGGCTATGGGTTTGTTTCATGACGAGTTGTTGTTGTTCGGCGGCGTCTCTTTCGCGTTTAAGAGCCAGTTGGTGCTCTTCGTCCTGCTCCTGTAAGCGGCGCTCGCGTGCTTTTCGTCTTCTGTCCTCTTCGAGGATGTCTGGTGGGGCTCCAACCATGTCGGGTGGTTGGGGGCCGTCTTGCTTATAGAAGACGTCCTTGCAGCCGTTTGCTCTGAGGATGTGTACGAGGTCGGGCGCGTATTCCTTGGAGCTCTTTTGTAGGTTCTTGGTAATGTACATTGTGGGCGAAAATACGAAGCTGTCCTGGATGTAAAGGTTCTTCTCATCGTTAATGCGTCTCCAGAGGCCACTGGCCAGAAGTGCCTTTGTCACGTTCAAGCAGCCAGTTGGGTTGTCCAAAGCGTGCATAAGGAGCGGTTTGCCGCCTCTGTCGGAGGTGAGGTCGGCCTTCCCGGCCACCAGAGCATCGATGGTCTGTCTCAGCTTACCGAACACTGTTGGAGAATCCGCTGGCGACATGAGGCAAAGCTCTGCCAAAGCACTCCGTCCATCGTGAGCCATTGAAGGGAAGTTAGGGTCATGGCCGTATTCGATGAGCAGCTTGACGGCGTCAGAACGTAATTCACGAGCGGCTTCGTGTAAGCTTCCATCATCAACACTAGCGTTTGCATTCAGCAAATGGCGCATGGTGGCTACTTGACCGCGTTTGCTGGCGTAGAGAAGTGGAGTGCGTCCATATGTGTCACAAGTTGAGACGTCAGCACCATGCTCAATGAGCGTGAGCACCATATTAGGCGTTCTCTCCATTGTTGCAATCAGCAACGGAGTCTGATGCGAACCGGTTGATTGGAAGTTTGGGTTTGCTAAAGAACAAAAGTTAGATACGAACGGTTTGCATATAGGACTTGGATTTGTATACAAACCTCCATTTTTTAGCAGACAGTCGATAACATATGGGCTAATCTTCTGCTGCGGCTGAAGAAGGGTCCATAGCAGAAGAGATACCTGCTCGTAGCCGTGAGTAGAGTCAATGACATATGGGATTGTCTGGTCAACGAGAACATCAGCTTTCAGGAGAGCTTCAAGAATCTTCGTTCCGCGTGGCCATTTTCTCAACGCAGCAAAGGTGACTGGTTCCTGTAATGCTCCATCAGCATCAAATGTCGCGCCATTCAGATCCGGAATGCCACCAGGAATTTCGGTGAATATCTCAATCAATTCGAGGGTAATGTCTTCTGGTAGGTTTGTCGAGAAAATCGCCGAAAATGCAGCAGGGAGATTCTTCGCCGATTGAACTGAGCCTAGAAGCCTCCGAACTAGTACTGGGCTTCCCTTCGCGACTGCGAGTTTAAGAGCTCGGCCATCTTGGTAGTCAGCATTTGCTCCGTATCGAATGAAAAGATCCACAGATTCTGTAGCTTCACGAATAACTCCAAAGTGTTCAACGGCAGTTGCAAGAGCTGCATCGATCACTCCACCGGAAGCCCCATTTTCTAGGAGTTGTTGGATTATCACCAGCCCAGACGGAGATAGCCAAGTATTCCCTGCCGAAGTCAATTGTCCAAAGACGTAACTAACAGCGTCCCGCTCGGAAACTGCTTCAAGTAGCAGCTCTGACATAACAGCATTCATTGACATGACCGCACAGGAAAGGGGAAAGCTGTCAGAATAGTGTACAGAAGCACCGTGTTTAAGCAATAGCTTGAGAATCTCAATGTCACAAGGATGCTCCTGCACTGCTTCCGAAAGAGCTATGTCAAGGTGAGATCCTTCATAACCTGTCTCGAGGATCTTGGATGTGTACTGAAATCTCTCGGCTCCCTTAAGACCCCAACTTGATATAAACGCCGCTTCGAGGGTAGCATTTGAGGCACCTTGCCCCAAAAGGAGAACCAGAATATCAAAAGAGCGATTTTCAATAGACGACCGAATTGCTTGTCCGTGCTGATAGTCAACAGAGGCACCAAACCCCAGTATCAGTTTCACAAACGACACGTCCGATCTCAAAAGCACTGCATCAGCCAAAAGCTTGCTCATGTATTCTGGCATCCGACCACGGCCGGCCTCTAACAAGGTTGCCGCCATTTGATACTTTGCCCCCGTATCCATTTGAAGGAGCAGATCCAAGCCGACACTCAAGGTCTCGGTGGAAGGCGTCTGGGATACCAAGAGTTCCAGCTGTTTTTCGTCAGACTTTTGGATCGCTTTCTGGACAGCAGCGCCGTTTCTGAAGTTCACATTGGCGCCGTATTTCAAAAGCAATTCAACCAACGACGGGTGGCATGACGACAGTCTTTGTGCAACTAGAAGACCAGAGTCAAGCGTCTCGCCTTTGACTCCAGCGGCAAGGAGTCGATGGCATATGGTGTATTGGAGGGAACAATCCTGTAGATTGAGAGCCAGAGGGAAGGCAAGATTCAGGCTGGCGTGCGATGGGTTGTATGATAAAAGGAGACGCAGGAGATCCGAGTTTCCTTGCCTGGTAGCTATCTCGATCGGCTTCCCGCAATTGGTGTTTACGTCGGCAATTCCTTTATTGAGGAGAAGTTCCAACAGGGGCATATCCACAGGCTTGTCATTGACCACGTACAATAGGCCTTCGTCGACAAGAGGGCCACGGGCACCAGCAGACACAAGCAAATCGACCACGGTATATCGAAGATCAGAATTGGGTAGATTAAGGGCAGGAATGATTCCCTGGGAAAGAGATGCTGGTGAAGGGATCCCTTTCAAAAGGATATTCAGAACACCGACATCTCCTGTCCTTGAAGATTCGCGGAAACATTTGCCTTGGCAAACGTTAACGTCGATTCCATGTCGCACAAATTCATAAATAAGAGGTTCCTTTTCCATCGTGAAATCTGACATCACAGCTCTTACAAGGGCATTTTCTACCTCCTCGCCCTTCGCACCAGCTGCTAGTAGGCCCGTTGCCATTGCCAGCCGTGGTTTAGGTGGGGCAGCTTCCAAAGAGGAAAAGCACTGTTCCAGCGTTTTCGGTGAAGGACGGCCATTGAGAAGCAGCTTGAACAATGGCAGAGACACAGAGGAGATGGCACATCGAAGTGCTTGGGCGTTATCGTAATCGACGGAAGCATGCTTGCTAATGAGATATTCCGCAATTGCCTCATCGTTCCGTTGGACTGCATCCACCAAACAAGGATGAAGAGCATATCCACAAGCCCCCCGCTCAACAAGAGTGGAAATAACTGCCAATTTTTCCGAAGGTGACAAATTTGTCGAGATTTCTGGTAGCAGCGACATAATATGAGACGCATGCTGTTCGTCAATACGACAACTGAAAAGGCTCCTCATCACCTTTGAGTTTCCGGATTTAATCGCCGCAATGACGGCGGCAGCAGAGTCGTACGTTACGGATGCGCCATGCGTGACGAACAAAGAGACCATCGGCTCATCGCTTCTTTCAACAGCTTTGATGAGCGTTTTGGATACAACATCTCCATTCGCACCACTTCCCAGAAGGATCTCAACCAAAATCCTTTGCAGGTTAGAGCCCGATTCCGTTATATGATAGGCGGGTTCGACAGCCCGATCGAGAGAGATTTTGGAGGGCGGACGATCGGCCAAAACGAGAGCAGCAACAATATCAACGCGTCCTGCGCGAACCGCACCTTCCAAAGCATCAGCCACATCACCGTCGGCCCCATTATTCAATAGTGCGCAAACGATGCCGAGCCCTCCAGCCGCGATAGCGCCAGACAACGCCTGATCAAGATGCGAGCCAGCCATTCGTTTCTCAGCCCTCAAAAGTAGCTCTACTACAGGTGTATCTCCTAGTTCCACCGCCGTCAAAAATGCCTGCAAGCAGTAGTTAGGATCTGCGCCATTCTGCAGCAGAGCCTTGATGCACTCCAGATCCCGTGCTGATAGTGCAGCTTCCAGTGCCTCATTTAACCCAGCCTGATCAGAATGCGGGCTTAGAAGGTGCACCATAGACTGCTGGTGCATGCCCGCCGCTAGTATCAGAAGCGAACTAATATCCCTCTTGGTGGCATTCCGTTGCTGCTTGAACAGGTGCTTTTCGAGCGCCGAATCGTTTCTTTTGTTCAGTAGGTATTCGAGGACCCCGAGCGAGCCATTGGTTTGAACCACCAGCTCAATGACGGCGTAAATTTCATCATTCTTGTAGCCGCGTTTGCTGGGCTGGCGACGGAAGATGTGTGACTTGGACGCAAAGGCTTCCTGGCGCTTCTGCTTCAAAAGGCTCTCTGCTATCTCTTTATCGCCTTCTTGGAAAAATGATACATGTTCCCGTTTGAGTCTGGGGTATGATTTGTTCAACGATGTAACGGCATCAGGTGCTAATTGCTCAAGACGAGCTAGATAGGGGTGGTTTGAAGCTGCCATGCCTGTAACCTAAGCTCTTTTAAGGTTGCTGGTGAGGATCTTTTGAATCTCAACATATGAACAGCGGCAAAAGAACAACAGACTTACCAGCGCAGCCCACGTCTTGGGATAAGGCTGAAGCTGTCGGCAATTTGAGGAAAGTCTGCGCCAGGCAGAGCGTCGACAAGAAGCCGTCTAGTGCACAGCAGCCGTTGTTGTAGCTGTTTATGAGAGCACAAAGAGCTTGGACCTGTTGACCAAACGGTCAAAGAAAAGGAGAGTGGAGACATCATTTTTTAAGACAATCAAGGGGATAACTGTATTATTCTATAAATAATACTCAGTCACTGGGGAATAATTGTTTCTGTAGCCGCCCAGTGACGTTGACAGGCCAGTGAATAACAGAGGGATGTTTGAAGTTGTACGTGGAGCCTGCTGTCTGGGCGTCGAGGTTGGTCGGCAGCAGCAGCGCTTGCACGGCGCCAAGACGGGGCAGACTGAACAGCGCCAAAAAGGCATGAAACAGTTATGCAGAGACAGGGATAGGCATCTTCCCAGAATGTTGAATTAGATATTCTCTCTATATAATAAAGGACATCGAGAACTTTGCAGACACAGCAGCAAGGGCAACATCGGGGTAGATTCCACATAAAAGCCTTTTATCAATAACACATAGCTAGAAGAAAAAAAGCAAGATCACACAGAGGCAAAGAAACGAAAAAAAGATATGATTACAAGATGCGTGACAGGTAGACAAGAGATGCAAAAGACTTAACCTTACTGTACAATCGAGAAGAGGAGGGGGAAAACGGAGAAGAGATTTGGGGCGCGGGTTACAAGGATGCGACGCAAGAAACGAAAAAGATGACAAAATGGAAATAATACATGATCCCTCTCGGTAGACAGTAGAAAAAAAAAAGGAGTAGTAAAACCAACGCCGCCTTTTCACCCCTAGAACCCCGTTGAAAGAGACATGTACCCAAACATTTAGAACAAGCAAGAACCCATAGAAATTTATGAAGAGGAACACCGAGGGATAAATGTGCCAATCCCATGTCTATAATCGTCACAATCACGAGCGAAGCGAGGCTGTCCACTTGGCCCACACTCTGGGCCGCGACAGGAAAATAAAATTTCCACCATTATGTCAAATCTATCTGGAGCTAGTGATAGAATTGTATGGGTAACTAATCAAGTCATGTCGAAGCGCGTTTGCATTCATCGAATCAATACTCGAAAGGGTTATTTTTGCGCACTTGGGATTTGGAGGAAGAATTGGACCGGCGGCCAAAGGAACTCCGAGAGGCACCGAAAGGGGAAGGACCACGCGAGCCGGAGCCACGGGGAGAGACACTCGAGTCGGTGTCACTGGACCACTTGGGACGATTAGAAGTATTTAGACCTGGGATGCCGACATATCCAAGTCTGGCGGCGGTCCTCTTGTCGAACGCAGGCGGGTGGCGCATACACCATGCATGGGCCGACAGTCGGTTAACAGCGTCAACGACCCCATATTTGTCGTCCCAACTCGTCAATGACCCCAATAACGCACTGTACGCTGCAAACTTCGCCTTCATGTGAGCCGACAAGAAGCCATTCTTGACTAGGGATATTATCTCGGAAACAACAGGTGTGTGATCATCCGCAGCCATGTCGGCAGATGCAGTAACAAGGCTAGAGTTGTCAACTTCAATGGGAATTTCCCAAAGATTGCGGCGAAGATTGCGGCGATCTGGTTCCGTATAGAAAAGCCAACCCTCGCCTGTTTTGTTGGCTCGAGCCGTTCGTCCAAGACGATGGACGTAGGTCTCTCTGTCTCGTGGTGGTCCAATCTGGATCACATGAGTGACATCGGGAAAGTCCATTCCCCGGGCTGTAACATCGGACGAGAAGAGAATACCAGACTGAGCTTGGCGGAAAGTGTTTGAGGCAAGGGTTCTCTGGGCCTGAGATAAGCGAGAGTGTATCTCAAGTATCTCGGTGTTAGGAAGGGGGTGACCCTCATCACCACGCATGTTTTGGAAAGCTTGCCTCGCCAAGGCCACCTCAGCTGTGGAGTTAAAATAAACGATGGCCTTAAAGGGTCTGTTGTTGGCAGGATCATTTTCTCGCTTTTGATTATACTGCTGCACTAACTCAAGAAGGGCTGGAAGCTGATTCTCCAGGCCAAAAAGCTCAACTGCTTTCTGAGGCACGGTCAGATGGGTTGGGATCTCATCCTCTTTGACTGTCTTAACAAATGTGAAATCGGGCTTCATGGTCTTCCGAACCATAGCCATGACCTCCCGTGGAACAGTAGCGGAAAACATAAGCGTCTGGCGGTCCATCTCGCTGCGTTCCGGTAGATACCTAAGAAATCTCTCTATCTCGGGGGCAAAACCTTGATCGAGAAGACGGTCTGCTTCGTCAAGAACGAATGCACTCAATTTAGGCGCAGCAACCCCGGTCCTTCGATCAGAGAAAATATCAATAAGACGGCCGGGAGTGCCAACCAGGATGTGACATCCTTCGCGCTGAATCCGTTGCAAGCCTTCACGCTTATGTGTACCTCCTACAGCAGTCTGGACGATGACACCAGTTTGCGAAACAACTTTCCTGGCTTCGACAGCAATTTGCTCGGCAAGCTCACGAGTTGGAGACATAATAATCGCGCGAATGTCCGACGCCACAGACCGCTGGACGTATTTTGGTTTTCGAGCTAGCGACTCATCCCGGAGAATATTTTGCACAATTGGAACTAGGAAAGCAAGGGTTTTGCCAGTTCCGGTTTTGGCTTGGGCGAGGCTATAAAGAGTTCGGTCAGAAAACGGGGCAATGACAAGAAGAAAATGAATGCAGTTAGGAGCGGATATCAGAAAATACTATCAAAAGAAAGCACGTACATATCAGTTCCACTCAATGTAGTATTGATTGTGAGCCTCTGCACATCAGTCATAGTCGTGATATTCATTTCGTCGGTAATCACATTGATCACCTTCTCGTTAACCAAACCATTGGAAGCCAATTCGGAAAAGTCCGCGTATGGAGTACTGGGTAGATCGTCGACTTCCTTCACAGCACTGGCAGCAAAGGACTTGGCAACTCGGCACTCATGGAAAGCTCTGGTCGGAAGGGTGAACGGTTGCTGAGCTATCCGGCATGTCTGTATTGGCTGCTGAATGCCTGCCTGAATTCTAGCGGGACGAGCAATGCATGTTCGGAGGGTGCGCGCGAGGACGTTTCCTCGACGGACGGAACTCAACATTCTGAATGATAAACCGAACAAGAACTTCAGAGAAGATAAATATGCACAATCTAGACAATCCCAAGAGATAAAACAAGACAACACACAAAAAACACCCAGCAACAATAAAAAAGAAGGGCGGGGGTGGTGAGAGGGAAAAGGAGGTGTTGCGGTGCAAAGGAATCGAGATGAACGTTGCCGATTTTGGAATTTTTTTTTTTGTATCGGGTCTTTTTCTGCCGCGGAAGAAAGAAACTCCGGCCGAGAATTTTTCAGCAAAAGCGGTGGTCTGTGCTCGATGGATCTAGCCGCTTTTGACATGTCGGCACGTGATATGGCGCCAAGAAAACCAATGGAAGGCTCAACCCGGGACACATCCATAATACAATACTACTGACTGGATACCATAACCATGCTCAAACGAGACTGCCTTGTTTCATGTTGACGTCTGACATTCAACTTCAACTAACTTCAACTTCATTTAGCACATTCGTCCACCTTCTGTGACTTGTAGATTATCGACCTCTCTCAACAGCCATACTAAAAAACAGAAAAAGTACTGAGTACACTCATCACTGGATGACGGACCGCTCTTAGAGAACTTCATTGTCATACAGCAAACATCATAATTCTGGAATTTACTAACCCATTTTCCCATTCATCTATACAAGCCAGCATCCCCCCACCCCCTCATACCCATTCCTCTTTCAACAAAAAAGACAGCATCATCATCATCCACTTCAATTCAAATAATCCCCATTCGTCTCTCTATGAATGACATCAAACATCGGCTTCGCACTGAAATAGCCTGCGCCCGATGTGCCCACGGTCTTGTATGTAAACTGCGCGTCCTCATCATCGATCTTGATGGTCGAGCAGCCACGACCAGCTGCGGCGGCGTCCGCCATCAACTGCGTCTGGCAGCACTTTTCCAAAGTCACGAACCAGTACACTGCCTCCTCGATCGTCTTGCCCACTGTCAACAGGCCGTGGTTTTGCAGCAGAGCCGCCTTTTTGTTGCCCAGCGCTTGGGCGATGTTCTTTCCTTCCTCTTTGGCGAGGACGACGCCTTTGAATTGTTGGTAAACGACGTGGTCCTGTATTGCATAGATGGTGGTTAGCGTATATTGTTGTAATCACTAGTGGTGTAGAGGTAGTATAGAGTTGATATGGCAAGATGCGGTTAAAATCTCGGGGCTGTTACGAACATACATTATAAAAAGCACAGGCGTCCTGGGTAATGATATCCAACGGCTTCCCAAGAGCACAATACGTGCGCCCATAGATACTATGACTATGTGCAGCACACATCACATCAGGACGTGCCGTATGCACCGCGGCATGAATCATATACGCGGCCGTATTCAACAGTCGAACCTCTCCTCCTGCAATAACCTTCCCGTCATGGTCCACCTGGATAAGATCGGAGGCATTGATATGTGAAAAGGCGACACCAAACGGATTCACCCAGAATGTGCTAGGGTCGACGGGATCGCGGAGCGTAATGTGACCGGCCACACCCTCGTCATAGCCCTTCTTGCCGAAGATGCGGAATGCAGCAGCTAGTCTGCCCTTGAGGTATTCTCGTTCCTTGTACTTGTCTTCGAAGACCGGGGGTCGGGGGAAGGAGGGCATGGGCTGTGCATCACCCTGGATTGTAGTGGTAGTGGGGGCCTTTGATTCGGTGGTGGTAGCGGTAGCGGAGGGGGGAGACATTGTGTTAGCTATAGGATTGAATTGATTCTTGGCTTGAATGGAAGAGCAGTTGAGATTAGGTTTTTGGGAAGTATTTGAAGGCTCAGAAAGATGCCAGTGGGTTTGATTCAATAAGATTTCTAGTCTTGAGGCTCGCGGTTATGGGGAAATGTCAGCCTTATAAATACGATGCAACGCTTCGCTTTATCCATTCGGCTGGCTGGAAATGGCCGGCAAACGTCAGCAGCTGGGGGTGTTCGGGGCCGAGTTGGAAACCCCGTATCGCCGGCAAGCCATGGAAGCCTATGCGGGGAAGCCAGAGAGGGGTGGTGTGGGGTACAGGGAGATATACCGCGCCCTATTCATTATTATTGGACTCTTCTTCAACCATTCGATTAATAATATTTATTCTTCGTGGATGTCGGTCGAGTAATTGACTGGTCATTATTAGATAGGTTATACGGCCAATGGAAATATTTATTATTGCCATGACTCGTGCGTGATTGGCTGTTTGTGCCGGTAGAGGTTCTATGGAGACGAGGGTTGACTAGCTCAAGAAAAATTGAAAACGAGCATTTGTATCCGGGAGAATGTCTTGGTGCTAATAGTATTAAACTTATCGACAAAGGAAAATAATACCGTCTGGCGAGGTAGTTGCAAGTCGAGGGTAGAACACAACATGCGGCGGTGGAATTAGCCAACTCATGCAAAGAGGTGTGTCCAGCCAACGTAGAAGTCGAAAAAGAAAGCATTAGAAGTCATCGCGCGAAAGAGGTATAAAAGTGTCAAATAAAGCAGGGACAAAAAAAAATATGACAGTAGTGTCATGATTCGCAACGCGGTGATAGCTTCGTCCAATGTCGCCGTCTAGAAACCATTCATTCCTACTTCAATCGTCTCGTGATCGCGCATATTCCTATGGGTATGTCATTCCTGGCGGAGACTGATAGGCTCCAACCTGCTGCGTCCTTGTCACGCTTTCCTTTGAGGACTGCATAACTGTGCAGCAGGGGCACCAGAATGCTGCGCAAAAGTCCCCTACGCTCGATCCCTCGATTCCATAAGTGTCGCGAAGCTTGGTGCGCTGCATTGCTGTGAGGATACAGGAGCAGCCAATGTAGGCCAAGCATGCCCAGGCACAGCACTACCCGACGAAGAAGAGACGTTAGCTGGAACTAAGTTCAAATCCTCCTCACCGCGACAATGACCGTGAAAGCATTGTTTACATACCGAGCCATTCATACTGCTGTGTTCGGCCGCCGCTGGGTTCTTCAGCCGGGACTCAGTCTTGCCATGGACCATGCAAGCGCAGCAACAGCTCATCATGCCTGTTCAATGACAATGTTAATGCTACGCAGAAGTTTCAGATGAGTTGGATAAAACATACATGTGCTGAACGGGGAGCAGCATGACCAGAAGCCATGAGTCCATTCCCTGCCACCAGTAGGAGCAACGGGGGCGCTCGTTTTCTCACCCATTTCGGAGGATATGGGATTATGTGTGTAATGAGGAACAATGAAAAGAGCACGGAGGATATCAGAGGACTGTGAAGTGTCGGAAGTAGAGACACACAGCCAGGGGAGGGAGGGAAAAAAAGTCAAATATAAACAAGGCCTTTTTGCTCAAGGGGCCAGCCGTCACCTATATATTTCGAGAGCAAAGCCCAGTCCCAAAAGAATAATGGCCGTGCCGCCCATGCTGCCTAGTCCCACCATAGACGTGATTTGCAGGCTCGAACGCCAACTGGCCAAAAACTAAGTACGGCTTTCCCAAATCCGAAAGGGATATGCAGGCTCAGCTAGGTGATATGCTGCACAGAGGATGCTGTACATCGCTCAGTGCAGCTGGGCCAGGGCTAGGCAAAAAATCGGGGGTCGCGCTCGTTAATTCTAGGTACCCACTAACAGAACTATTCGTCTTTTTTTTTTTTTTTTTTTTTTTTTTTTTTTTTTTTTTTGGCTACGCAGCGTACATCATGGCAAGATGGCCGCTACAGGGCTGTGAGTTTATCGTAATTGACCCCGCTGCTAACTTCTGAGTCTTGACAGTTGAGACATGAAAGCAGCTCTTGGATAAAGTAACTTTGGAGCGTTTCCTGGTGCAGCTGGTGGCTTCAGCCCTCGGACCATTGTTCATCTATTCTCACTGACACAGCATTCCCCCCCGCCGATAAACACGACAAGAGTGATAGGAATAATCTGTCTTGTTGAACTTTCAAACCGTGATCCACTTACCCTTGTCCTTCGAGTTTTGGAATATCAAACCTAACAATCGATCAGTCTTCCGAGAGAATATCACGTTCCATGATTCGCTCTCTTCGATGGAGAGCTGTAAGCTGAGTCAACAAGCCACAAATTTAACAACTTTAGCGCCTCATAGCTGTCGATTGGCAGGGAATTCACGAGCCGCTAAAAGTTCAGCTTCTGGCTGTGGAGGACTTTGTTGCGGATCTGGGCCAATCACCAAATCTCTTGCGATGCGGCTCTTCCACCCCAGTCTCTGATCAACCAGGACGATACGAGTTGGTGACGTCCAAGTTCCAACGCACACCATCTGCCGAGAGCCCAAGCCCTTAGGCTTGAACGGTGGAATGGCTGCCCTATTCATTCAGACATGGAATCCTTACATACAGCCAACTTGAATTCTTATTACTTATTATTTGCGTCGCAGCGATTGCATCCAATGCATCGACTTGTCAAAAAGGCAAATGATTATGGTGGATGCAGCATGCCGTGAGCCGTGACTTTGCAGGGAACCAACAGCCGCGTCTAGAAGCATGTGACATGGATGATTGTAATTTCCCGTGAGGATTTGCTTTTTGGCCAGCCCGCAATTTGTGCTTGGCTACTTTTTAAATAGATGCTTGGTTATAAAGGTAGTATGACTATGCTGTGGACCTCGAGATAAAATAGTTAGTGGCTGGTCACAGACTCACAGTCGGAAGTTGAGCCGCACAGGAGGAACCTTGGGAAGTTGTTCGAGTTGTCTGCGAGTCGGGACCTCCTATCTTGTTCACCGATGATCAATACAGAGTACTACTCCGTACGGAATAACTACATCGTTCTTATCGAGTCATGGCTCAATTATGGAAACTAAAGCAACTGCGTCCATTGAAACGGCATCCTTCTCACTCCGGATTTTGGTTCTTATATTCGACATCGTGAAGCTTACACTGAGACCTGATATCTTGGATCAAGCAGCCGATGCAGTACAGGTACATGTACAACTCCGCCATGCTTGCGAGATAGCTGATTATTACACCAACGAATACGGAGTACTGATGCTATTTATATTAATGGCACCTCAATCCTTCGTCTTCTGAATAATGGAGAACATCATTATTGTTGGAGTGACATGAGCTGTTAAATCTTGAAGGACTTTATCTAAGCCTTTTATTCTTCTTGAGGAGCCCCAAGGATTTCTCATTTCCATGGCATTTCCAATGCCGTTTTATAATTATCTTATACTGGCTTTTCATTCCATTTGTCCCAAGGCGAATACTCCATACTTCAGTAGCGAATTTTCAATGCCCATTGCCTAGGCCTGTTCTTGAACTCTAGTCAACATTGAACTCAAATATTTGTGACACCTCGGATTTGGCGTTTTTGGTATCATCGGTTATGTTGTCGAAATAGTCTTGGGTCCAATTCAACTGACTAGCATCCATTCCGTAGGTCATGGACTTCAAATAAGCTTAAAGATCTGACGAAAGGATTTCTCAGAACTTCATTTGAGGAATTCATGCGTGACCTCTAGTCGTTTTCTGCATGAAGAGAATCGTGATTGAAGAGAAGCACTGCTCCGTACACCTTGTTACCGCATGATAACTTGGAACTGCTTTGAACTCGTGAGGTATACTCGTCCCAGAATGATAACTACCACCAATAATATTTCCAAATAATTCAAAGTTATGCTTGCCGCCATAATGGATAGGACGCTTTCAAGTTTACTTATGTCCACGAGCCACGAGACGGAGAATTTGGCCTTTCAAGTCCTTTGTCCGATAAAAAACCGGATTTCAAGACAACCTATATTTTGAGCGTAAAGTAAATATCTGAACAGCATGTTTCAATGGCGCGGAATCGTTATCCAGAGCCCAAAGGCAGCCGTACACCTTCTGAATCCCAATTTTCTTGACAGCGGGCCAGCGCGAGCAAAGATAAAGTTTGATATGGCCGACTGCCGGACCGACAGTTTCTCCGGAGCTCCCCTCCAAGCTCCAAAATTCAAGCTCGCTCTGTGGGACGATGCGACAGAAGGAATTTCAAAGGAAATAGCACTCAATCATGGGCAAACGCGGAAATAAAAAGGTCAGTCGCCATTAGTCTAGTCCAATGCCAATACATAGTTATAAATTGTGTATACTGATTGTGGTTTAAAGGGCGGTGGTGGCGCGGGCAATCGCGGCCGGCGGGCAAATTACTCCTCGATACTGGTGAGAGAGAACGAAAAATACGAAAGTTACTACAATGGTCTCCAGATTGTTCCCGACAATGAGAAGGATAAATTCTGGGCAGCGCTTAGACGCGATCTGCCTAACAGCTTCCGTTTCACTGGGTCCAAAGGGTGCGTTCATATGCGCTCGTTATTACCCTCAAAATTACACACTTGGTGCTGACCATATATGCCTTTCACAGACATGCTCTCGCCGTGCAAGAACGTTTGAAGGACTTCTATATCCCGAAAATTACGTCGATCACTCATGAGGGAAACCCTGTTGAGCCTCCCCAGCCCGTCCCTTGGTACCCGAACCAGCTAGCATGGTCAATGACTACTCCGAAAAGCGTGATCCGTCGCTTTGCGCCGTTCTCTTCGTTCCAAAAGTTCCTCGTCGCGGAAACAGAAGTTGGCAATATCAGTCGTCAGGAAATCGTGAGCATGATTCCGCCGCTACTCCTAGACGTGCGACCTGGCATGACCGTGCTAGATATGTGTGCTGCACCCGGCAGCAAGTCAGCGCAGCTTATGGAGATGGTCCATGCGGGAGAAGAGGAAAGGATGGCCGAAATTGCCGAGCGACTTGACTCTGGTGCTGAGGCACAAAGAAAGGAAGGGACTGTAGACGTTCCCAAGCTACTTGAAGGCGAAATTGAATCAGACGGCCTGGATGACGACGGGAGATCGACCGGCTTGCTTATCGCCAATGATAACGATTACAAACGCGCTCATTTGTTGATTCATCAAATGAAACGCCTCAATTCTCCAAATTTGATTGTTACGAACCATGACGCTACGATGTATCCTTCGATCAAAATACCCTCCCTGCCCCCTCCCGAAGGAAAACCTGTTAGAAACAGGTATCTCAAATTTGATCGCGTCTTGGCAGATGTCCCTTGCTCAGGTGATGGTACTACTCGAAAGAACGTCAATGTGTGGAAGGATTGGAATCCTGCAAATGCGCTTGGCCTACATACAACGCAGTGTCGAATTCTGACCCGAGCTTTGCAAATGCTCAAAGTTGGAGGAAGGGTAGTGTACTCGACTTGTAGCATGAATCCCGTTGAAAACGAAGCAGTGATTGCGAGCGTTGTCGACCGATGCGGTGGTTCAAGCAAGGTCCGCATTGTGGACTGCACGGATGAATTGACCGCCCTGAAAAGGTTCCCAGGATTGAAGAGTTGGACTGTTATGGATAAGCAAGGAAGAACATGGACCAACTACAAAGATGTTGAGGAGGCAGTTTCCCAAGGCGATGAAACCCTCAGCCGGATAGTAGAGGGTATGTTTCCGCCTAACGAAGAAGAAGATATTGATTTATCCCGATGCATGCGTGTCTACCCACATCAACAAGACACAGGAGCATTCTTTATTACAGTGCTGGAGAAACTGAGCGACATTAAAGCAAGGCCAGAGGGAACTAAAAAGGCTCCTGCAACATCTGCTGTTGAACCTCCAAAGGAGGCTGAGAATGGTCAAAATGGAGCCAAGCAACCCGAGAATGTAACTACTGTATCGGACGAGCAAACCCCTGCCGAATCATCAGAGGTTCCCTTGGCTCCCGACGCCTTAGGTATTCTGAAAAGAAGCTTGGATGAGCCCTCGGAAGATCCTAGTACCAAACGGCAAAAGGTCGATGATACTACTGCTGTCCCTGCTGCACCTTCCGACCCTTCAGTGCAAAACACACCTGAACAATCGACCAGCCAGGATACCCAAAACGTTCTAGCAAAATCAGAGGAGGCTCCAAAGGCCGATCCCGCTGAACAACAACCCACATTGTCTACGGCGCCTTCTGTTCCTCAAAAGCGCAAACCTGGCCAGCCTTCGGAGGAACCATTCAAGTATTTAGACCCTAAGAGCGAAGAGTTCGATCAGATATTCGCCTTTTATGATATATCCCCTCAATTCCCGAGAGACCGCTTCATGGTCCGGAATGCCCAAGGTCGCCCAGCGAAAACGATATATTATACCAGTACTCTAGCTCGTGACATCCTTACCGCTAACGAAGGAGCTGGAATGAAATTCGTGCATGCTGGTGTCAAGATGTTCGTTAAACAAGATGTGCAACGCCAAGATGTCTGCCCATGGCGAATCCAGACCGATGGACTTACGATTATGGAATCTTGGGTTGGACCTCGTCGTGTGGTCAGAATTTATAAAAAGGAGACCTTGCGGAAGTTGCTGATTGAAATGTTCCCCAAAGTAAACGATGATGGTTGGAGGCAGCTAGGAGAGATTGGTGAATGGGCAAGGGACGTGGATATGGGATGCTGTGTTTTGAGAATTGAGCCAACTGAAAATGAAGATGGCTTCCGGTATGTATATCTGCTTGAGTAATCATGTCTTGCTTTTTGCATTTACTAATGTCTATGTCCAGGGAACGCATGGTCCTTCCGCTCTGGAGAAGTATGTACTCGTTGAACTTGATGCTGCCAAAGGAGGAACGACGAGCCATGCTACTGCGGCTGTATGATGATGATACGCCATTGGTGAATACGACACAGAAGCGCCAAGCAGAGGCAGCTGCACTAACCCCTGAATCAACCCCTGGCGAAGCGGATGAAGCCACAAACGGCCAGAATGAGGACAGCGCTGATGTGCCCATTCCAGCAGAGGATGTAGAAGCTTCAGTGCCAGCGGGAGATGAAACAACCAAGGATGTGGACATGACGGCATAGATATTTGTAGTTATTTGAAATCTGTACCTTTATATTTTGTTTAACTGATTCTCACGGCGCGTTTTGTGTATATATACGTGTGGAATAGCGCTAATATGAGAGCACCACGGCTCACGGATATTCCCTCCCGGTAACTTAAGTTGCGGGGTTTCTCGTATATCTCAATTGACTAGTAAAAACAAACTGACAGTTGTCGGATGAGCTAGGTTAAGTCCTCTTATCCCAAAGCGACGCGGGATGATTGTGGCTTTTCGGGACGAACATGGCCGAGAGCCGATGCTTGCTTGAGCTTCTTCCCTGCCCGCAGATCCTCCCGCATATTTACCCCTCGGCACAGAAGACACTGCAACGTCAATGGACCGGGTTCATGACAAGCAAGCAACATGATTCCTGGAATTATAAACCTGAATTGGCCATTAAGCCGGAATTCCTTGTCCCGCCTAGTGAAATTGCAACGGCTCTGCGCTTTGCTGGACCGAAATACCCCCGGCTGGCCAGCTTGCTATGTATGCAGAGCTACCTCATACTGAACGCGGGATGTGAATGTCTCTCATGAACCCCGCCTCCCGATGTCACTGACTCACTGGGATAGCAGTGAGGCGAGACCTGACCAGGAGGCCTATCTCACCGGGGATAAACAGCCCGATTCATGAGCATTCCTGTCAGCAAGTTCTGCTTGGCCTGTCCTACTCTACCCTTGTTCAATAGTTTGCATAGAAAACTGCCCCTGCACGATGGAGGGGTAAAAGACAATATAATACCCCAATGGTCAGCAGCTTGAGTAATTACAACTCAAGTTCCCCAAGGAATCTTTCAGCTTGGGGCCAATTCATGCCGCCGCCATGAAGCTCCTTTCTGCATGTGCAATTGCGTGTCTAGCGATTCAATCAGCCGCTGCTGCCATCAGGAATAAAGTGGGAAGTTTCAATGTGATTGAGCATCCAGATCCCCTAAAGCGGGATCTGCTACAAGACATTGTGCGTAACTCCTCTATAACCTGCGCATTAAACGCAATTATGCTGACTCTAGGCAGGTAAAATGGGACAACGAATCTTTCTTTATCCATGGAGAGAGGATAATGGTCTTTGGTGCTGAATTTCATCCATTTCGGTATATCCATTAACCGGTTCATTGGCTCCCTTCTCATCAGTCTGTTGGAATTGACATTTGATACAGGCTACCAGTCCCTTCTTTATGGCTTGATATCTTGCAAAAAATAAAAGCGCTTGGTTTCAATTGCGTTTCTTTCTATGTTGACTGGGCTTTGGTTGAAGGAAAGCCTGGCGATTACAGTGCTGATGGTATCTTCGCCTGGGAACCGTTCTTTGACGCTGCCACTGAAGCCGGGGTATACCTTCTTGCTCGGCCGGGTCCCTATATCAACGCAGAAGTGTCTGGTGGAGGTTTTCCGGGCTGGTTACAACGCGTTAAGGGTGTTCTTCGAACGAGGGACAAGGACTATCTCGATGCAACTGACAAGTATTTCAAATCCTTTTACTACTTTAATGGCCTTGTGTCTAATTTTTGGAACGCAGCTATATCGCCAACATCGACGCCACCATCGCAAAAGCACAAATTACAAATGGGGGCCCCGTGATACTATATCAGCCGGAAAACGAGTACTCTGGTGCCTGCTGCGGTCAGGAGTTTCCCGATGGAGAGTATTTCCAATTTGTAATGGACCAAGCGAGGGCAGCTGGGATTGTGGTGCCCATAATCAGCAATGATGCAACAATAAGTGGGTATAACGCTCCCGGAACAGGAGTGGGAGAGGTTGATATTTATGGTCATGACAACTATCCGTAAGTTGCTCTAATCCCTCACAATGAAGTTAATTTGCTAATTTTCCAATATAGGCTTGGATTTGATTGCGTATGTTCAAACCCCATTCCGTCGTCGTCAAATACTAACGCCTGTACAGGCTAATCCGGACGTTTGGCCTGCTGGAAACCTGCCCACCAATTGGCGTCAGATCCATCTTGAGCAAAGTCCTACTACGCCCTACTCTATTATAGAGGTGCGCGATATATAATTTCAAACTGGGTTACTATCCGCTGACAACGAATCTAGTTTCAAGCTGGGGCGTTTGACCCCTGGGGTGGGAATGGATTTGATAAATGTGCTAGACTTGTGAACCACGAGTATGAAAGGGTCTTCTACAAGAACAATTTTAGCTTTGGAAATGTATTTCTAAGTCTCTATATGGTACGTGCACAGTCCCGCCATTCTTCCAATCTTTGCAATCGCCCGTCGAGGGGTGTGTACTGACAGTTCTTAGACATTTGGCGGAACAAACTGGGGCAATCTAGGTCACGCAGGGGGATACACATCCTACGACTATGGATCGCCCATCGCAGAAGACCGCAACATCACTCGCGAGAAGTACAGCGAGCTGAAACTGATAGGAAATTTCATGAAAGTGTCGCCTACCTTCTTGAACGCGGTCCCCGGTAACCTGTCAACCACCGATTTTACCGACACGCCAGAGCTCACGGTGACTCCATTGATCGGAAGGCTGTCGAAATCGTCATTTTTCGTGCTGAGACATACTGATTACGCCTCGCTAGAGTCTACAACTTACAAATTGAAGTTGCCAACGAGTGTTGGGGAGTTGACCATCCCCCAATTAGGCGGAAGTCTGACTTTGAATGGAAGGGATTCCAAATTTCATGTCACGGATTATGACGTTGCAGGAACGAATATTCTCTACTCCACCGCAGAGATATTTACCTGGAAGAAGTTTGGAAAGCGGAAGGTTCTAGTTGTTTATGGAGGGGAAGGTGAACGGCATGAACTTGCAGTCTCTATAAGCTCAGATCCTTCCTTGGTTCAAGGGTCTTCTGAGGGTTTTGCAATCAAACTTGTGGATGATTACGCTGTCATCAATTGGGAAACAGTCCCGGAGCGACGTATTGTGGCAGTCGAGGATCTGACCATTCTCATTCTAAGTGAGTCTGTCACATTGTTAATGATGTATACACTATGCCAGAAGGCTAATCCTCAAATCTAGATCGCAACTCCGCTTTCAACTACTGGGTTCCTGAGCTTCCTAGAAAGGGGAAAACGCCAGGACTACCCTCTCTAGAAAATACTGCCTCGTCCGTCATCGTAAAAGCAGGCTATCTAGTACGCACCGCTTACCTTCGCAAGGACGAACTTCATATTACTGCAGATTTTAACAATACTACACCAATCGAGGTCATCGGTGCCCCAGAGTCTGCGAAATCCCTTCATATCAACGGACACGAAGTAGAATATGAGGTGGATGGTAATGGTTTTTGGACGAGTTCCATTGATTTCAAGCCTCCAAAGCTGGACATCCCAACTTTGGAAGACTTGGAGTGGAAATACATCGACTCCCTTCCTGAGCTTCATCCGAATTATGATGACTCGAAGTGGACAGTTGCTGACCACAAAGAAAGTAACAACCCTCGTAAACTCACAACCCCAACTTCACTATATGCTTCGGATTACGGGTATCACGCGGGCCATCTCATATATCGGGGCCACTTTGTCTCCGAGGGAAATGAAGAGTCGATACTAATCTCAGCACAAGGTGGCTCCGCCTTTGGAAGTTCCGTCTGGCTCAACGATAAGCACCTAGGATCCTGGACCGGAACAGACAACATGCAAAACCAAACCAGCACGTACAAACTTCCCAAACTTAAGGCCGGCGATTCGCATGTTTTCACTGTCCTGGTTGATAATATGGGTCTCGACGGGAACTGGGTTATCGGGACAGACTTTACAAAGAACCCCCGCGGCGTGTTCCATTACGAACTCTCCGGCCGCGACCAGTCCGCCATCACCTGGAAACTGACAGGCAATCTGGGCGGAGAGGATTATCGGGATCGTGCGCGCGGGCCACTCAACGAGGGCGGTCTGTATATTGAGCGGCAGGGCTGGCATCAACCAAGCCCGCCCAGCAAATCATGGGGGTCCAGGAATCCCATTACCGATGGCATTTCTGGAGCCGGGGTAGGGTTCTTCAGCACAGAGTTTGATCTGGATATTCCGAGGGGATGGGATGTGCCTCTTTACTTCACGTTCACCAACAGCAGTAGTGCTTCGTCGCCGCCCGTCCCTTACCGTGCGCAACTGTACGTCAACGGATTCCAATATGGCAAGTATGTCAACAACATTGGTCCGCAGACCAACTTCCCTGTCCCGCAGGGCATCTTTAATTATCAGGGGACAAACTGGATTGGGGTCGCACTATGGGCGCTGGGTGACGAAGGGGCGAAGATCGATGGGCTTGTGCTGGAATATCGGGAGCCTGTTCGGACGGCGCTGCAGGATATTAAGCTTGTTGAAGCTCCCGCTTGGAAAAAGCGGAGGGGGGCGTATTAAGTGGGATATAGAATAGTACTAAGACAAAGTACTGTACAAGTACGGTTACCAGTCGGATTCTCTGTATCTACAAGGCGGCTCCAGTGCTCAATCTAGCCAATATATCACTATCTACGATACTTCCTGCCAATCGTTATTCCAAACACTGCCAAGACTAAAGATGTCGGGCGAAGTCTTGGTGTGTCTTGGCGTTTCCCTGCCAAGCCCTGGATTATGTCATCCCCCGCCATCGCCAATAAACATGAGGCTGGGAATCTGTTTCAATCAGGAATCAGGAATTATTCCCAACCCGCCCGCAAGGGCAGATGGCTTCATCTGTCTTCTTGCTTTCTCTTTCCAAGTCTGCTTTTGCTCGAATTGCTGCTGCTGGGTTATTCCATTCATTTATATCCCATATACGCAGAACAGCTCCTTCTCAGAGCTACGTCACGATTGACCATCACAGAGCTCTTATCTTATCTAGATATATACTGCCTGCGACCTCGATAATTGAGCTCACCGGTTCTGCAGTCACAAAGATTTTCAGTCCTATATTGAATGAATAGAGCTACTCGGCCAATTCCAACCTCATGATTGAGGAGATTCCTCCATCAAAATGGCGCCAATCCCTCTGACCGCACTCATACCCGGGCCCCTTCAATCCCTAGCCCGAGATATGAGCACATACAAACGAACCACCCTCTTCCCCCGTCTAAACACCCCCTCCCTCTCTTCCCTAACTTCCTCCTTCCTCACTACCTCCAAATCCCTCTCCCCCGCCCTCTCCCCCTCCGCTTCCCGCCAGCGCCGTGAACAAATGATCTCCATCCCTTCAACCTACACCTCCTTCACCTCCTCCCCCGGCGCCGTTGTCGGCATCGTAATCGGCACAGTGGGCGGTTTCGTCCTCTTAATATGGATTTTATTCTTGATTTTTGGCGGCCGCACCGCCGTTGTCGATGACGCGACGACGGTGACAGAGGACACCAGACCGCCATACCGCTCGCAGTCTTCGCATCGACGGCGGCCAGAGGTCATTGAGGTCATGAGCGGAACCACCTCCACCTCACAGTCTGAGGATGTCGTAGAGGTGTATGAGGAAATGTCCGACCACCATTCGCCGCGCAGGACTTATAGTAAGCGCTCGGGCTCTTATCGGACGGTTGATCCACATGAGTATGGCGGTGGGAGGGGGATGGGGAGGAGGGTGAGGTGATTAGGGGATTTTTTGGGTTGGGGACTTTGATGGGATTTCTGGATATGGAGTCTGTCGGTAACTTTTATCGTTTCCATGGGAAGGAGTTTCACGGTTCTGAAACGGATTGAATTGGACAAGAGTGCAACATTTGCGCGCTATTGAAATAAACGGCCTTGATGTGAGAAACGACACGCTGATATTCGAGTCAGATCCAAGACCCCTACGGGTTTTGAGCTCACGATTACTGGCTGACGCCTTCCAAGAGACGGAGTTGCACATTCGAAGATAGCTGGAGGCGATCTTCCTACCTCCTCCCCGAAGACGACGACAGAGACACCCGGTAATGGGCTGTTCCTTAACGAGATCTATGTTTGAAGTTCCCATGTAATCTTTTGGCATTGCGTTGACTACGTTGGACGATAACCACGATAACCTCTATTTCTATGACCATCCTTATACGGCGAGATATCCCGAGGCGTTTTTAAGGGGCGTTCCGTGCGAAATTATTGTTTGTTATTTGAGTACTATGGCAGCTTCTGGGGTTCTGTTATATTCCTTATTATTTTCTCTTCGGGATTGAAATGAGTTTGGCATGTCTAGGGGGGTTTAAGGGAAGTCAGGGAAGGGGACAACTCACGTCCTCTACCACTCACACTTGAGTGCATTTTGTATGTATACATAATTCCACGGTCTGTTCAATTCTACATAAATTGCCCCTTAACTTACTCCATAATAGTACAATGGAATCAGGTATGTCTCGACACAAACCGAACACTCGATAGCAATAGTGTTATCCACCATAGGGACCTAAAGGCTATTAATCTCATTCCTTTTCGAGTTCGACAAGCCCCCCGGATATTAATTAGGGGGTTGTTGTCGCAAGCTTTAAACCGTGCCTAGATATTTCCACTGCAACTCGAGGACTACAGACGCACTGCGGTTTACGAAAAGACTATCGCGGCCATCTCACCGTCTGTTGGGCGGGGATTCTCCCAACCTTATGACGTCGCAAGGTTAGACCCGTTGGTCTCGTGGTGGGCTTGATTTAACTAAGGAAATATAATCATTCATCCCGGGGCTAACTTGCCCTGATATCTTAATGTACACCTAGAAAACAAAGAAGGGGAAGAAAAGAAAGAGCAAGAAAACAGCTTTGGCCCGGGGGCGCCCTCGCAAAACCTCCCAAATGTGCACGGAAAGCTGCGAATGGAGTTACTGTCTCCCTTTATTAATTGCCCGTCCTAGTCCTGGTAGTCGGCCATGGATAAAATAGTCGCATCGTCGTTTGGCAGCTTGCACTATCGTCGAAAGAACAGCAAACCCCTCAAAATCATCTGATTGTTTTCCTGCTTCGGGTCGTTGGTGATATCGAGCTCGTTGTACTAAAAAAAGGGCAAACCAAACTTGCCCTTCTTACCACCTTTCTTCTTTCCGCCGCCCTTCTTCTTGTCCTTCTTATCTTCCTTGTCCTTCTTCTTATCCTCCTTCTGCTTCTTCTTCTCGTCCTTCTTCTTGTTCTTGTCCTTCTTCTTATCATCCTTCTTCTTCTTCTTATCATCCTTCTTCTTCTTCTTATCATCCTTCTTCTTCTTCTTATCGTCCTTCTTCTTGTTCTTGTCCTTCTTCTTATCGTCCTTCTTCTTCTTCTTATCATCCTTCTTTTTACCCTTGTCGTCAACGCATTTCGTCTGGTCTTTATTCGGCTTGGTCCCCTTCTTGCAATCGATGCATTTCCCCTTTTTTTCTTATCCTTGATCTGATTCTTCTTGCACTTGTTGCAGTTTTCCTTCGGGGGTTCGAATGCCGTACTACCGGGGCCCTCGGCTTCCTTGACTCCGTATTTCTTTGCCACAGCCTTCTTGACCTGCTCCCATGACATGCCCTTTTTCTTCGACTTTCCCTTGGGCTTCGATTTAGCCCCCGGCTTCGCTTTTGGGCCTGGCTTTGGGCCTGGCTTCGGCCCCGGTTTTGGCTTCGGCTCTTGCGCCCGGCCTTCTATAGAAACGGACCTCCAGGGCAGTAACGCGAGGTCGTGAGGCTGTACGGCGGCAGCTTTCACATCGACAGCTTGTACATTTGGATTTGGGATTGCTGTAGAAAGAGTCCCTGCGAGGCAGAGGACGACGGGCGCCACCACCCAGGAGAGCTTCATGGTTGGAAGCAGCGACGCCGAAAATTGGCGAGATTGCGAGGGAAAAGAATAATAAAAAAGAGAGACCGAGAAAGAATGATAGGTCAAGCGGAGGAGTTTCACCGGGCGTCTTCTTCAAGGGGGCCCCAATAGCCACCAAAAAGGGAACACTTCCTGCAGTATATGTCTGCTTCGCAGGGGCTGGTCCAAAACGCAGTAGGCACACCAACAACTACCTTGGAACACGTCGTCCTCCGGGGTTTTTGTCTGGCAGACTGAGCAGCCGTAGTGAGAAGTCAACGGTCCAAAATTAGAAGATTATCAGGAGGATGGACATCTATTTCCTTCTCTTATTGGCCATTACTTATAGAGTCTTTTTCTTCCTTGTTAATATAGGACTAATTTAGCAAAAAATTACTCTGCTGCAGTCTTTTGCGAGCTCATAGTCTCATACAAGTTGAACATCTCCACTGTTACGGTTAAGAAAATATGGATTACCTGATGGCGCCCATTACTATTTCCTCACCTCTTAGCTACCGCTAAAAGTGGATGTGTTTCGGCGACTCCGCTTAGTCCGCTGTCACCCTGTCAACTGTGGAGTTTTGACCCGAAGGCCGACGCTGCTCGGGCTCGCTGTCTTTTGACGGAGATAAGAATCCCAAGGCGCCGAGATTCCATTATTGCTGTATCTGCTGATTCTGCTCCGTACAAGCGAGGGAATAATGTCACCACGGATGAATCCCGCGAGGCCAATGCACTTTGTAAAAATTGACACTGGAATGCACTTGACCTTGCTAATTTTGATATGAGAGTTTTTCTAGTCCTTGGCGAGGCGTCGACCCGGGGCTGGCGTGCAATGCAGGGACCGTGGTTGAGCTTGAAGTGCGGCCTTAGCGTTGACATGGATTTCATACTACTTGCGCAGCGTAGTAGGAATCCGGTAGTCGTGGCCCATAAAGGCACCTAGCTCTGTCGCTGATGATAGGGTTCGCCGAGGAGGTATGGACAGCTGTACGGAGTATGTGACTGAATGACAGCGTGATAAGTAAAGTCAGGAAGAATAATGCACTGCGGGGGCCAGGCGGCTGAGTCTGCCCGGTTCTTTTAGGGTATACTGTTGACGATGATGCTCTGCGAGGGAACTGTACCTTCGTTATAGCAGTTAGTAGTGTAAATTTGTAAAATAGTAGTGTTCAAGGATAAGGAAGATGCAGAACCCGGTGCAGGAGTAGTGAAGATTCTGAAGAACGCTAAGTGTTCCCAAGTTCCCGAGGTCGGTAGTTCGTTTCAATAGGTGGACTCGGAATCTTATCTTCCTTACCCATTATTGACACATGCCCCATACTAGTAGTTAGCCCCTGACAGCTCTTGGCGAAGCTGTATAATCGATAACATCATCCCTGTCTACACAGGCCAATTTCAGGATCGCCATACTCGAAGGATTCTGCGACTTGGCGATCCCGAAATTCCCCGTTTAAAGCTTGAACTGAATTCGAGCCGGGTTTTCAACTCGTTTCTCTTTCATAAAATAATAGCAGCTATCTAAAGGGATTGATAAATACACCCGGAACTTGGCTATTCATGGCGTATACATGCTCTTACATACAAAATTAACAGCAGATCTATGTCACAGCTATGTTCAACCCTGCCGTGCTGTACTGCCTGAAGGCCTACAGGCAGTTTTAGAAGGCCTCAGGTGATGATGAGTGATGAACATCTATGAGCAGAGATAGAAGGTCTAAACTGTACAGATAGTGATAGGTCTACAAACAGGTATTAGAGACCTCTGAACAGTAATAGAAAACATCAGACAGCGATATAAGACCTGTGAACAGCAGTAGGAAGCCTTTAATGAGTGACAGAGAAAAGATTAATCAGTATGAGCAGGCATACGATGTACTTTCATTGTGACATAGTGAAGACATAGATCTGCCTGTATTTTTGTATGTAAAGAGAAGGTATGCGCTATTCCTATAAAACAGTAGGGAGTCTTGGCCGGGTGCGAACAGCCGGGTAGCAGGTGTATTTATCAACCCCCCTGTCTAGCGTACCTTAGTCCTCATTACAGGTCGATTACTTGAAATAATAGTGAGACCCGAAATAACTGAAAATAGCAATGAATCTCCATAGATGGAATAAGAACATCGTCGGCTTGCCAAAAATAGTAAAGAATTGATGTCTACTCCGTTCGTCTATATCGCTTCCACGTAGCGCCTGTGCCGTGTGGTAGGGCCGGGTCCTCCTGTCCCAATTCGCCGAAACCCCAGCCCTTTCGAGTCGACAAAGTGCGTGAAGATTTAGGACTAGTAGTACGCAGCGTAGTTACTCGTAGTAAAACTCAAATCTCGTAAGAGTTAAACGTTATTTCGAGCCGTTGCTCCACGGCTTTTAAGCCACTCCACCATGTGAAACTGGTTTCTGCCTGCAGCAGCATCGAGCGCTGTTATCCGAGTTCTCTGACCCCAGGGATGTGCTAACTCTTTCATCGAGGCATTGACATTAGCGCCTCTTTCCAACAGAAGCTCTGCAACATCAAGCTTGCCAAGTGCAGCTGCAATTATCAAGCTGTCGTCTCTTAATGGATCGCCGCCGCTATCCAGTAGCTCTTTCACTGTCTCGGTTGATGATGAAGACTGGACTGCTGTCTCTAGCGCGGTTGTTCCGCGCTCATTCTCAAGATTGGGATCTGCACCATTGGCAAGAAGAAATGAGCGGATGCTTGGGCGATTGATGGCATGTTGGAGAAGCGGACGCATAATCATATCCTGCCCCCTCTCATTGACATCCCAGCCACTTTCCAAAAACACTAGAAGAGTGATGGTGTCATCACCATGCAACGCAGCGTTAATGCTTGAACCAGAGAGACGGTTGGGCAGAAAGCCACTCTTCAACAAAGTGCGCACAATATCTCGATGTTGATGCGTCACTGCAGCGCGGAGACAACCTGACAATGCTACCCCAGCTGTTGGAGATATGTTTTCTAGATCTGGAAGCGGTGTGATTTGAGGGAGAATCCGCTCGACCTCCGGCAAGGACCCGGTTTGGCAGGCCAGCTCGAGCTGTTGGAGGAGAGGGCTGGGAGAAGTGGAGATCGCAGCCGGATGTCCATCGACTGGGGGGAGGGTCTCAGTGACCACGAGGAGGTTATCGTCTGGACGATTATTGGACGACATTGTGGGCCAGTTGCTTGACAAGTTGGAAGTTGTTGGCGACAGAGTAAAGCGACCGTTGTCGGGTTGGAAGTTGAACAAGGAGAAGACTTGCGATATCAACTTATCAAGAATAAATAGTATCGTTATTTATGCTTCTGTCTCGCAGGGATGCAATGGCGTGTTCGTCATCTGATAGCCAGTTCTAGCGGCCCACTCCCGCACCGTTTTGGGCAAGAATTAATGAGTTTCGTCGGGGCCGAATACCATTGGAAATGATGCTGGAAGTGATTCAACTGAGCCTCTACGCTGCGTAAGACGTGAAAAGCATATTCTTACGTCTCGGCTCACACTATCTATCGGAGACGCCGAGCTCTTGTTCTGAGTGGCAAATTACAACAAGTCCCGGTTTGTTATAATTGAAACGAACCTCGCCCAACAATGAACAGTACCAACATAAGGTAGTAGTTAGTGGGCGAGCAGTGCGTGTACCATGTGCAGTAGCTCAATTATTTCTCAGCTTTATTTTGATATAAGGCCAGGCGCGGGCCGAGGAATCAAGTTATGTCCGTCCATTTATTTCTTCTTGAGAGCCTTTTGTCTCCGGAGTTAAGGGTTGCGCCATTATTTTAATGACGAACCGACAAAAGAAAAACCTCCGGCGTGGCAGGGGGGAAATAACCCCTGTCGAAATAATCTGGCTAGAAGGCTAGCCAGATGTCAGGGGGGAGAGACCCGCATATCTATTCTTCATCCCAGTGCTCCTCGTACTTCCAATAATAACTCACCGGAACCATCCCCTGTGGATCCGGACATTCGTACGGAGTAGGTATCATTCCTGTCATGATTAGGGAGAAAAAAATTGCTCACTAAAAGTTGTAAACAGACCAACCTTGACTAAACTTCTCGAGGCTTGGTCTTTTGGACGTTGCTATTTTGGTCTTGGAAGACCCCCCAAGTTATTGTCGACTTGCTCCTGCATATATTTAGTGGTACAAATACCGGTTCGGTGGGAAACCTTCGCGGGGAACGTTTCAAGGGTCGATACTGGATGGAATCGACTTCTTGTCGCCTTCACGTCAAAGACCGATCTCTGTGAAGTCCACAGTTTTCATCACAATGTTGGCTTTGAAGTCGACATTGCCCTTCGTGGCGCTCATACTTCTCTCTATCTTCTGCACTTTGACGTGCTCCCTACAGACATCCCATGATGGTAAAGATATCGTGTCTGCCGCTGGATTGAACGCGAAGTATGTTAAGCCCCCTTCCCACTGACTGTCGGCTATCAAACTGATTGGACTGTTCAGGCGTGCCGGTGAGCAACCACCGAACGACAAGAAGCAGCCACCGGGCGACAAGAAGAAACCGCCAAATGACAAAAAGAAACCACCCGGTGACAAGAAAAAACCCGGGGGAAAAAAGAAAAAGCCCGCGGGTGACCAGGATGCATGTCCAGCGGAGCGTAAGGGACGCAAGTTTGGCCAGGCCACGGATCCCCAATCTAAAAAGCCCAAGCTGAAATGGACAAAGGATATAATCGACAAAGTGAAAAAGCATTGGAAAAAGGGCGGGAAAAAAGGCAAGGATCCGAAAAAGCAGGATAAGAACCCAAAGAATAAGGACAAGAAACCGAAGCAGAAACCACCGAAGAAGGGCGAAGAACCGAAGCCGAACAAAACGAAGCGTGATACTTCTCTAGAGCAAGACGACAAGTCTGATATGAAAACCCTGGCTAAAAGAACAAGAAACCTTGTATGTCACTGCACATTAATTATCCCGCAACCCCAAACAGTAAAGCTAACTTCACCTTACAGTTCTTTATCCAGGATTTGTACAATAATGCCATGATGCGAGTGGCAACGGATCATAGTAGCGGTTTTGCTTTCGATTATCGTCGACCTCTTCAAGATCAGTCCATTGCCACGAGGGACCTGTCTGGGTGCACTGTTGCTGTCATTGCTTCCCCATATGCTGTCATAATGCTTCATGTATGGGAACGTCGGGCACGAAACTGGCTTACCGATCCGAACGGTCCTGAGCAGCAACGAATGGACCGCGAATTCCAAAGACAAGGCCGGAGTCTGCTGAGGCGCGTGCTTGCTGGATTTGGGTCGGGCCAGAATGGCTGGCAAGGCTATTTTCCAGAACATCTAACCCGAATTGAAATTGTCGGCCCGGCAGTGAATCCAGAATATGAGCTTCCAGGATATTTTACAAATCCGGCTTACGCCCGCAATGTCCCGGCAGGCATTATCTATCCGCGAGCCATGAGAGCTTTACAAACGATGCTCTGTAACGAGATGACCCCTAATCGATGTACCGAAAGCAGCCGGCTCCACACCTACCGAAGAAGATACTCGAACGATCCATTCCATGGGATGGATGACGTTGAGTATATAGTGGTAGTACCTGCTAATATCGGCAACGGGGAAATATGGCTTAATATGATCTTTGACGCAAACAATGTGCAGCCAATCTTAAGGATGCGGTAGAGGGGGGAAAAGTCGAATATGAACGACCAGTTGGCGGAGCGAAGGAGCGAAGCGAGCAATGTAATATATTATTCTTTGTATATCTTCTTAAAATAGGAGACAGCTCGCTGCCGTCTATCGCAGGCACGTAATGACCACCTATTGCTTAAAGTTGTTGAATTAAACTCATATATTCGAATTCCTGTCAAGGATAGGCGAAGCGCTCAAGAGGTGAAAGTCACCTGGAATAATAGAAGGCCGTCGCCCCAGCCGGGTTTTCTATAACGTGTATGTGTTAGCCAACTGTAGACGGCTCTGATAAAGTGATTGAATACATCTTCAGGGACTTACCACTCCGCAACCCCTTAGCACGTCAAGGTCTCATGTGCTAACACATTCCATGCCGAATATCTGCGTTAATACACCTGCTCATTTTGGATAATGCGTGGTACTGAAGTTGATACGGTTATTCAGTGTACCTCCAACAGCATGTCCTCCTCTGAAATGATGATGAGACCTTCGAGCTGACTCCGTGTAACTTTGAAAATCAAGGCTTGGCACAAGGCGGCTTAGTCAGCGACATGTCCCAGCCCACAATTACTGGGTTGTCAGTTTAAGGTTTAAGCTTAATCCAGCGAACCATGGTTCCATCTGTTCTAAAACAAACACACATCTCACTGATCTCAGTGGTCTCACCTAGGTAGCGCGCATCACTTTGCCTTATCCCTCCTCCTACTCTTATATTGGCGAGTAACTGCAGACAAAATCTAGCGCCCACAAAACTCGATGATGCAACCATGCCACTGACAGTTCTTCTGCCGCTACAGACATGAAGGCTTATAACTGGACGTCCCGAATCATAACACCAAAATCAATTCGAAACAATCCGGTCTTGACTTGGTGGATTGAGCCATGCCCCGCTTCTCGACATAGAAAGGTTTCCTCACCGGACGTGTCGGCAAGAGGGAGAGCTTGCAGCTCCCGAAATGCAACAGATGAGGTCGGGAACATTCAGCCTTGCGAGTTCTCAATAAGCGGGCGGCGTTTGACGGTTTGAGAAAACGGTAACGCCGTTGCGCCCAGTTCTTATCGGCAGATCAAAATTGAGATTCTGCGTTATTCAATGCCGGGCTCAATGCGGATTTTGTGGCTAGAAGGCACTAAGAAGGAGTCCGGCATTCTAGCAGATGTTTCAGGGTCTCAGACCTGAGACAGATAATAGTATGAACAGGGTCTTGGCGCTCAGACGGCAAGTGGGACTTTGGGACTACCTCCTCGCTTTTTTGTCTTGTCTGTACATTTCATAGTCAATTCTGACTATGAAATGTATGCAACCAGGGGTATCCATTGCTCGGTCTAAGTCGAGATCTCAATACCTTACCTAGATGAACTCTGAGCTGCCTCCAACCAAGTCAAATGTCCCTGAGAGGCGCTTCATTGGGTGACCGTTGAGCGCCGGAAAGAATCGAAGCATAAGCGAAGCCGTTGAGTTGAAAAATTTGCAATTTGTAACAGTTTATTGGGGGGGCGTTTGGAACACCTCGGTATGTTTGGACCCCCGGCTCCTGGTGACAGGGATCGGTTAATAAATTTCGTCAGGGGGAGCTTTTTCTGATCCAGCAATCGTGCGCCATCGATGTTTCAAGCTGGATCTGGACCAAGTTGCTACACATTCATACGGTGATTCGTCTTTCAACAGTCGTCATAACATACCTAGGCACTATCACTGGAAATGGTCCCGATACAGCTAATCATGAAAGGCAGGGAGGGATCCCCATCGTCATTATCTAAGCCAGTGGCCACAGCGAATTCGAGTCTCATATAAACATATAAATACCAGCTTCGATCATTCAAATCATTGCCTGAGTTTTCTAAGCCTTCTTTGTTCTATTTGTCAGTTCGTAACATTCGTTCCCTTCTTTTATCTTCGTTCTTGTTCACTCGTTGAAACACTCCTTAAAACAGGTTGATCCTGCCTCTGTCTTTTCGACACAATGATTTTTACCCCTGCCGCCCTCCCGCTGCTGGTCAGCACCCTCCTCCCTCTTGCATCAGGCCACTATGTTTTCTCCAAAATGATAGTGGACGGGGACGCCACAAAGGACTTCGAATACATCCGGCAGAACACCAACGGATATATGCCAACCCTTCTCTCCGAAATTACCGCGGACAGTTTCCGCTGCAATCAGGGCTCTGACGCCTCCGCCGCCAAAACAGGCGTGTATACCGTCTCACCCGGCGCAGAGATCGGGTTCCAGCTCGCTTATGGCGCCACGATGAAGCACCCCGGTCCTTTGCAGATCTATATGTCCAAGGCGCCGGGCTCCGTAACCGCATACGATGGCTCTGGGGATTGGTTCAAGGTTTATGAGATGGGGTTGTGCAAGGACATCTCGGGTGGTTTGGCAGACACAGATTGGTGCACATGGGATAAAGACACTGTCTCCTTCACCTTGCCAGCGGATACCCCGCCCGGCGAGTACCTCGTCCGCGTAGAGCATATCGGCCTACACCGTGCCTTCAGCGGTAACACCGAGTTTTATTTCACCTGTGGCCAGATCAAGGTTACCGGCTCTGGAAGCGGTTCTCCAGGGCCGATGGTTAGCATTCCGGGCGTCTACCAACAGACGGATGAAAATGTCAATCTCAACATCTACTACCCAAAGCCTACTTCCTACAGCCTCCCAGGACCTGCTGTCTGGAAAGGAGGATCAAGCGGCTCTTCGGCTGGAAAGCCTCTCGCATCTGCAGATGACTCGACCGCTGCCGCTCCTGTTGCCTCAAAACCAAAGCCTCCGGTTACAACCACACTAGTAAAGCTCCCCGGGCCGGCTCCCTCTGATATTGCTTCTGGACATGAACGTCAAGGAGCTTGTCACGCCCATTAATCATCGAAAGCTTGGTCGTAACACCTCCGGTCAACCACGCGCGGCTTCCGCAGAAAAACTGAGTGACGGAACATTACCCCGAAGTTACCCTGGGTAAAGACCAAAAGTTGATAGTGATTGGGACGCCGGAAGAAGAATGGTCGAGGGGAGGGTGGGGGGGGGATAATTTCAATTCAAACAAAAGCAGGTGGGATCCATTGAACCCTCTATTAGCAAGACTTATTTATTTTTTTTCAATTGAAAAATATAATTTTTCCTTCTTCGTTCGCCAGAAAGGCTCGCCTACTATGAGGACGTCCTTCTATAGAATTTCCAAATTGTGACGTAGGTTCTTCAGCCTTTGTGTGATATCTTTGGCTTACTGGCAGCATTAATTTGGTGCCGCCTGACGATCTTTGCTTTTTCAGCCTCTGCTATTGAGTCTTGACTACATATTGCCACAGTACTCAGCTACACCTTTTATGTACGAAGGAGCCAGTCAGTGCTCACCCGGAGGGAACTTTTCCTAAAACCGGAGAGCAGAGAAGTCGGTTGGGGTTGGAGAAGGGGTGCCGAAAGGGATGTTCATGCTCCACAACTCCGCGATGACCATTATTGGCATGAGTACTGACAGACTGGAGCAGATGACAATTGCGATTAACCAGTTGGCAATGTGAGATTCCCGATTAAATTAAGTTTTAAGTGGCGCCTCCCCAAATATCGGACATGATGTGCTGAAAATTGGGGGAATGGGTTTGTTGTGAAGTGCAATACTAGTAATCATATGCCAGCGTTGGTATAAAATGGTGCAGAAGCCCGCCTCGCAACCTCACATCAAAAACTCTTCACCTTCTCAACGAAGCTCCCTTTCCTCGTCTCAGACTCTCAGGAGCTGTCACATTAGTGCCTAAGCATTGTTACTCTATACAAATTCCTCACCATGCAGCTCTTCCACATCGTTCTCGCTGCAGTCCTTGGCCTATCCAGTCTGGCCATGGCACAAAGGGGAGCATCTGATTGCGTGTTCGGAGGCCGAATATCGTTCTGCTGTGCAGAGGATTTTGCCCGGGGAGCGAAAAGAAATGTTGTTGATGACTGTAAGCTCAACCCCTTGAGGGTTTTAGAAGTCGAAGTCAAGCGGCATAGCTGAAAAGTGTATGCATAAGGTGAACCAAATACTACCAATGATGCCTGTGCGGCACCGCGGCCTTTCGACTATTGTGGGATATCGACGTAAGATAATGACTGAATGTCTTTTCCGTTGATTTCCTTTCTCCTAGCTAATATACTCTGCACTGTGTCTCTAGGTTCTTCAGAGGGATGGTACCCTGGCTATTGTCTGGTTCTAGACAGTATGTGAGCTGAAGGAGGAGTTGTAGGGGGATGGCAGAATTGATTTGAAAGGGATTTGCCTGATATATCATTGTAATGAGTACAAGTCCCTCCAACAATATAATAGTTGTTCATCTTTGTATACTCCGTATATTCGTAATGGGAAATCACCAAGGCTTGGCGCTGCTTAGCCACAGTCTGGGCAGCCAATGATGACGCGGCGGCGCAGGTGTGGCTTAGTCAGCGGGATGTTGCCGAATCTCCGCAAAAAGTGCAAGACGGAGTCAGTCTCGATTCTCTTCTCTTCTTCGTTGTATTTAGCATTGTCTGTCAACTGCGACATCTCCCTTCTTTTATCCTCCTCATCCTCTGCGGAATCTGTCTGGCATTCTTCAAAACTAGTCTTGAAACGCCTTCTCCCAGCGACTGAAGAACCCGTGCCATCCCGCTACCAATACCCCAGCCAGATCCGGATCCACAGCGGCTAAAGAGCGTTATAAAAAGCCATAAAAAAACCGCCATCCCAAAATAGCTTAAATACGCGGAAAAGCAGACGGAATACATTTACAACCACACTACCAATCACAGAAAATAAAATGGGTGATAATAAATTTGTTCGTCCCTCTCTGCAGCTGATGAAAAGCTCCCTTTTAACAAACCCGTCAACATAAGCTAACTCCCATTTAGCAGAACGCCCCTCCCCCCTCCTACCCCCCGCCTGTCCACCAAGATGCAGGCCCTTACAATCCTTCCCCATACGCCCCGTCTCCTGGCCCCGCCGCCGCAGACTACTACAACCAACCTCAGCCGTACGGCCAACCACCACCAGGCCAATACTATCCTCCACAACAGGGCTATCCGCAACAGCCCATGTACTACGGACCCCAGGGCGGACCGCCACCGGGCCAGTTCGTTGATAATAGAGATAGCAGCCGCGGGGCAGGGGCAGGAGGCGGTATCTGCGCCGGTATCTTAGCTGGTCTGGCGTGCTGCTGCTGCTTGGATATTCTGTTCTAGATGGGGTTTAAGGGGATGTCCAGTGTGCACGTACATGCGTACATGCCGTCAACGAAGGGATACTGTCATAGCAACGTTGTTCGGTGCGCCTTCTTCGATACATCCCACCGAAGATTGAACATTGAAGAATAAACCTGGGGAGCATTTGCTGGATGGAGTAGTCCGGCAAGTCCCATTCGGTCATTATTAGAGGCCCTTTCTTATGTTTTCACCCCTTTACATGCCTTTGTTTTGCTCTGCTTTGACTGCAGCATGGCTATTATGCAACGAGTCTCCTGCTATTATTTCTTTTATTTTCATTATTTCATGTATTCTCACTACCTGATTCCTCTACTTCTTTTCCCCTTCATTTCCCAGTGTTTTCATGCATCGTTGTATATCTTATCAATACCTTTCTATCATATCATGTACTCGCATCAGTCAGATTTGCTTCTATCTTTTGCATGTAATGGCATTACTTAGCTTAATCACTTTTCAGACAATGGAAGTCAAACATTGAATTTGTATATGCTTATCCCCTAGGCCATTCATTTCTCTCCTCCGTGAGACACTGCTGAAACAACATAACTACATACCTATATATGCAGCTGACACAGTTAGTTTGCACCATCCATATGTCTCGTCCTCCAATTGTAAACGTCATATGATGCCGGCTTTCGACGTTGTAACGTCGAAGGCTCTAGGTCCAGTACCCGCATGGCGTACATTGAATTGTCGGATACCTACGTGAAGAACGAGAAGGCAAGCAAGCAAGGAATTGAAACAAATCATATCTTGCCGCCCCTCTCCCTCTCCCTCTCCATCAACTCCCCAATCCTCCCTGCACCAGGCACCTTCTCAGCATCCCAACCCTTTCCATCGCCTTTCTCAATCCCCTCAAACACCACATTGGTCCCCTCGGCACTCTCCAAAAAGACAGTTCCTCCCGTGTACTCTCCCTTCTGCACAAGATTTACCATTGCCTCCGTAATGCGCTCCAGCTCCACCTTCCCCATCCCCGCCGCTAACAGCGATGCCATGAATTCCTCCTCATTATCCCAGATGGGCGTGTCCGTGATGCTGTTATACATGTTCAGAATTGTCCGTTGTCCAGTAATAAAAAGGAATATAGAAGACAGGGTAGCGGGGAACGAAACGAAAGGGATGTTGCGGTAGAACAGGTTCAACGAACGTGTAAGAAAGAATAGGAGGGAGAAATTGGAGAACTCACCCCGGACAAATCCCCACAATCTTAACACCAAACTGCTCCTCCGCCGCACCCATAGATTTCACAAAGCCCACAATCGCATGTTTGGTCGCTGCATACAGGGGCTTGGCGTATACCCCGTTTAATCCCGCGATGGAAGATATGAGCAGCACAACGCCCTTCTTGCGCCGGGCCACTAGGGCGCGAAGCGCCATCCGTGTAAATTTTAGAGGGTGGGATATGTTTAGTGAGACGCAGTCGTAGTTATTTGTATCCTGCTCGGCGTCGTCCCAGAAGGAGGAGGAGGGCTGTTTGCGTTCTTCAGTTAGTGTTTGGTCGGCCACCCTGCCTTGTACCGCCCTGCCCCATTTCCCCCTACTTTCCTCCGCCGTGCATTGTCGCGGTAGATGCATAAGAGATATTTGAAGGGGAAGAGAAGGAAAAGGTTGGGGGGGAGGGAATGGAGGATGGCAATCCATACCGGCTCAAACAACCCCGCACACGGCACATACACATCAGGCACATCTCCATATATCTCCTTCGCCTTCTCAATCAGATCCTCCAGCTGGTTCCATTTTCTCACGTCGCATTTGGCGAATGCTACGGACCCGTGCGCATCATTTACACCGTTGGCATGGCCGTTACTGGAAGTACCATTCGTCTTGGTTTGCCGTGAACTAATGAGCTTCTCCGCAGCTGGAGTGAGCTTTATATCCCCAATGAGCACTTTGGCGTTGAGGGCTAGTGCGTGTTGGAGGAAGGAGAGGCCGATTCCTGGGATTTTTTCGAATTAGGTTAGCATGTTTCTATGATTCAGAGAAAGTTTGAGTTGGAAATAATGCAATAAAGGTGAATGACGGGAAGTTAAAATATTAGGCACATATTTATATAGGCGGTAATGGATTTACCTGATCCCCCACCGGTGATGGCGACAATCTTGCCGCTTAAGGGGAAGTCGCCGAGCATATCCTTTTTGCTGATTCCCTTCTATCCAAAATAAAATTATATACCCCGTTCCGGAAGCAAAAGATATCCCAAAATAAAAACGCAAATCGAAGCTTTCACGTCAAACCACCAGCTAAGAAAAGGAGAAGAAGAAGAAGCGGCGGGGTTATTCTAAACCTCGTCATCAACCCTCTATATATATACGCATCGTCCCAATCTATTCCATCTCCCCTGCAGAACCCTATCTCCAGTCTTGAGAGCCGCGGCCCAATCCCTCGCATGACTAGGAACCGGGGCTCGCAGCCAGCCATAGGCTAAAAACGCGACCATCATTAAATGTGCTTGTACGGAGTAAAGTGGTACAGTTGTTACTCCATCAACACGCTTCCCTATTCTTCGAGGTGCATACGTGTAACCCCTGTCCAGGGTCCTGGAGCGCTTAAATGGATGACTAGGCCTCACGCTAAGCAGGAGGCTGAATGATAACCACAGATGGCGGTTGGGCGTGTGGAGAGCATGGGCGAATTGAAATTGCAGGTGGGGGTGGAGGCTGAAAAAACGGTTATTTCATGCGGGGATGAAAGTCCGAAACAATGACGTGAAGATTTGGCGGGAAAGATTTTGATGGCTGAGGCTCTAAACTTTGTTGTTGTGTTTTGATGATTTATTAGACGAATTTGGGGGGATCTCCGATGGAGTTTTGGGGGGAGTAGTGCCCCGTTCAGGGTGGTAGGGAGTCCGAGGAAATGGGTTGCACAAGCGGAAAAAAGGGTGATTTTCAAGCGGCGGCAATTGGGAAATGCCGATCGAATTACGATTCGAGCTGGGAGAACTGGTTCATACCGTAATTTGCAGCCCCATTAATGGTGGACGGCCGAACCGATCTTTTTATCATGAGGCTTTACAAGTTGATATATAATGGCGTATGTGGCGGTGAGATTGAGAGAACTTGAAGTACAGACTGCAGATGCCAGACGTGCTGCGTGCTTACACGTTGGGCCCGAGGGACCGGGCTGTGGAAAGCATGGCTGGTTTAGAGACCATCATTGATATAGTATTGACGAACAAAGAAGAATGAGATAGCAAAAGTAAATATTATGTAGCTTGAAATAGTAATAACAATGGTGTATGCGTGATATCACAGCATAGAAAAGGCTGGAGATGAGATGAGGCGAAAAAAAGGAACAAGTAAACAAACAAAACTCATACATGCTCCACGATCATAAAAGAGGTCAGCAGAGCAGGGGCAGATAAGCATATATATAACATCGTAAAAGGAACGAAGTTCTAGGAAAGTGTATCAGTAGTATAGGGAAGCCGCCAAAACGGGAAGATGGCGAAGCCAGAAAACGGGAACAAAAATTCATCCTATCATGTTTGCTTCCTTTTTTTTGCCCCTTCCGCAAGATGAGAACCGTCAAATAGTACACCCAGGTGCTTTTAGTTTTTTTCTTTTTTTTGTGATGGGGAAAGGCTCAGTAACATAGAATAAAATATCCAAGAAGTTAAAGGAAAATAAAACCAGGCGAACTGAATCTGCTGACGGCTGTTCCGAAGTTTGGATACTGTTCACCGAACCTAGGCCTCAATGGCGGTCTTCTGGAGCTCCTCGGTAGCATCGGCAACGGCGTCCTTTTCCTGCTTGAGCTCTGCATCAGCAGAGACATGGCCGTTGGTACCGTCATTCTCAAGGGCAGGTTTGCGTCCAGTATCCGTCGCACGCTTCTCCTTGGCGCTAGAATCCTCCTCCTCAAGACGGTCGATTTCCTCCTGGGCCTTCTTCATGTTCTATTGTGGAAGTCAGCATGCTGCACAAGCGAATAAAAATAACGGATAGATGCTTACCTCTGCAGTCTTGGCGGCCTGCTGGCTCTTCCAGTTGGTGATCTTCTCGGCGAGGTTCTCAATTAGGGCTGGAACATCAGCCTGGCTCATTGGTGGATCGGCCTTGACGCTTGCCAAGTCTTCAATAACACCGGCGCTGAGATTGAAAAGTGCAGAAGACGAAGAATTAGCGGCCGACTTCTTGCCCTTCTTGCCCTTCTTTCCGCCAGTGCCTCCCATAAAGTAGTTCTCCTCTTGATCATCCTTCTTGATGACTCTGACGCCCTTGATGTCGGATGCGTCAACAGTACGGCCGACTTCGGCACGGTAGGTACTGGATTGGTCCTTCTTATTCTCCTTGTCCAAGCCTAGAGCCGAGAAATCGTACGAAGGGTTGAAGTGTCGGATAAGGCCTTGGGCGGTCATGATTTCGTCGGTGTAGGCAGGTCGGGAGGCCTCTTCCAGCTTCTTATCAGCAACCTTCTTCTTTCTCTCGCGCTCGTATGCCTCCTTCTCCGCCTTTTGGCGCTCACGACGCATGCGGAAAAGTTCGTCTTCGTACTCCTTGTATGCCCTGCGAGCCTTGTAGTAGTTGTCCTTGATTTCCCGCACTGCAGCGTAGGCCTTCTGCTGCTCGCCATGGATCTTGGTGCGCTCATCCCGGAGAGCATTCAGGTTCTTAAAAGCAGAGTCTTGTTCGACTTTAATGGCGTCCAACTCCTGTTGGATTTTAGAATATTTATCGCTGAGAGCCCTGGCTTCTGGGTTGTCAAGGGTCTTCTTGAGTTCACTCTGTTGAGCCTTGAGGTCGTCAATGACTTTTTGAGACTCATCAAATCCGGAGAAACCTTTTCGTTGCTTCCTGAGGTTGGAAATCTCGGCAAGGTTCTTGCGCTCATCCACAAGTTTCATCGTACCCGAGTCGACCTGCTTCTCGAGCCGTTGGATTTCGCGGTCAATTTCGTCAGTGTTCTTGAAGGAAACACGGGAGCGCGCAGCCTTTTGCTCTGCAAGGCGAGCTTTGATGGTAGAATCAAGAGCGTTCAACTTTTCCTGGACACCGTTACGGGAAGCTTTGAAACCCTGCTGTTGCTGGCGGATTGCGGAAAGCTCAGCACGGAGCTCTTGCTGTCTCTTAGCGGCAGGTGAATCCTTGTTGTTGGGCGTGGCCAGGCTGATTTTGGCCTTTACTTCTTCCTATATCAGACCATACACCGTCAGTATCAAGTCGGGTAATTTACGACTCTGTACGCCGAAGCGTGGGTTGCACGAGACACGAGACACACCATTTTCTTCTGGACAGAGGACAATTCCTTCTCCGCCTGGGCGAGGTTAGCCTTGAAGGCATCCTCGTTGGGCTTCTCGGGTCTCGTCTTGTGCTCAGCTGGAGCTGAGACTTGGGCAGCGGCGGCCATAGTCGTAGATAAAAGGTGGTCAGACCGGGGAACAGAACCAGAGTAGAGTGTGCGGCCTATGGATCCCGTGGGAGGGCGTAGGGCTGACCAATGCCTGGCTGGACTGTAGTATAGGATAACAGCAGGTAGGCAGAGCAGGTAGAGTCGCAGCTAAGCGCAACAGTGGCCAGCAGCAGGATGGGAGATGTGTAAATGGCGTTGTTGTCGTTGGAAAAGTTCTTCGGCGGAATAAATTATAATTATCTGTTCGAAGCAGACACGGCGCTGGTCTGTGCGCCTAGCCGCTTTGGGCCGCTGCCTCATCGATTTTTCGAGAACTTCACAACCTCAAAGAAAAAAAGAGATACGCCCGACTCTCTTCCCACGCGCCAACCAGCTTCGCATTGCGCATATTAATATCACCTCTCTGCGTGGGTTGGTTAATTATTCATCTTTGTATTTTTCCTTTTTCCCCTGCTGTTCCGGGTTAGAGGGCGCCCCGAGCAACGAGCAAACTCCGCCATCATGGCCGACGAGGAATTCTCCAGGGCGTCTGCTGACGCGGACCGCGAAATGACAAGGCTTTGGCGCACATGGAGGACCGTTTTTGAGATGCTGGCCGATAGGGTATGGTTTATTTCCGTCTCGTTGAGTCACTGTGCAGCTGCTAACCCGGTTTTCAGGGCTACGAAGTGACGGAAGAGGAGGTAAAGATTTCTCTTGAAGACTTCAGAACGCGATATTCCGACCCTCTTGGGTTCCCTGAGTATGTTCAATCTATTATTTTTGGCTATATCTTTTTATTAGCGCTGCACACTGTGCTGACTGCCTCGGGTTGTGGTGATTAGCCGCAATAAAATGAAAATAAGCGCTCGTCCCTCCCAGGCAATGATGGAGAAATACACACCCCTCCCAAGAGGTTCAGAAGCCACCCCTGCCCCCGAATGCGGTACCATCTACGTTGAATTCTGCGCCGATGTCCAGAGTGTCGGCACGAAACAAGTCCGCGCATTCAATCATTTCGTCGACGAGCAAAATTACCACACCGGTATCTTTATCAGTCAAACACCCATTTCTCCCTCTGCCATGCGGGTGCTTAACAGTATTCCTGGCCGTTTCTGCGAACATTTTATGGAACAGGAACTTTTGGTCAACATTACGCACCACGAGCTCGTGCCCAAGCACGTTCTGCTGAGCGCGGAGGAGAAGAAACGGTTGCTAGAACGTTATCGGTTGAAGGAATCGCAGCTTCCACGGATTCAGAGCGGTGACCCAGTGGCGAAATATTTAGGTCTACGACGAGGACAGGTGGTGAAGATTATCAGAAGGAGTGAAACGGCTGGAAGATATGCCAGTTATCGCTGGGTTACCTAAGTGCGCTCTCTTCGGTGCGGTGCAATATAGACTCGTATCTCATGCGTGGGCTCCAAGTACCCGAGCTTCCATGTGGAGCGCTTCCATCCAGCTATTTAAGACGGCGGAAGGAATTTGGCGTGCCCTGTGTCCATCCATAAAGCATGCGAGCTGGGGCAGTAGTGGGTTGGGCCATCCGCATTCTGACTTCCGATCCTCCATCTTCGAAGCGCAACGGATATATTGATTCAGACACGAATTACAAATTCTGTCTCTAAGACAACCTTGGTGCTTTTTTACTATGTACTCATGGCGAGCAGAATGGCGTACGGTGCAAGGAAATTTGCTTGTCTGTTTATCTTTCTAGTTTGTTTCAGTGGAACGTTTGGCATGTAAACTATTTGATTTTCATCCACTTTTATCTTCCCTCGCAGTTAGATTATATTTGGCAATTCTTCCATGTGAGTCTTGAAAAGGCCACCAGTCGAGAGGTGTGTCTCCTGGGTAATTGTGTGTTAAGAAAATGGGGTTGGATCAAGATTTAGTTGCAAATAAGGCAAAGGAAAACAGATAATACAAGGGAAATTAGTTGAGTATTCCTCAAAATCTGCCAACCCCCTTTTCATCATCCGCGGGAACAAGTATGTAGCACAACTATTATATGCACATATATTTCCCTATCTGACCCATTTCGAAAATCACATATTGCTATCTCGTCTATATGCACCCAATCCACCGGCTGAGCCACATATTCCCAATCTCAATTCGTTGCATAACGGTGAGCAGAAGGAAAATCAAGCTTCTATCTACAATTTCGTCCTAACTGTCTCCTTTTCATCACGAACCGCCAAACCCCTGCCCTCCCCCCCGCTCTCCAACTGCCTCAAAACCCGCCTTAATATCTTCCCACTCGCACTCTTAGGAATCTCGTCAATAAATTCCACCTCCACCACCCATTTATGCCTCACCTTGTTGTCCTTCACATACTGAATAAGGCGCTTACCTACCTCCGCTCGATCACCACCAGCAGCAACCCCTGGTTTCAAAACCACGAACGCCTTGGGTTTCTCACCCGAATAATCATCCCGGATTCCTAAAACAGCCACATCCTCCACGTCGGGGTGACCCAGCAGCAAATCCTCAAGCTCTGCGGGTGCCACACCAATCCCTTTAACTTTGATCATCTCCTTGATCCGATCAGTAATGGTAATGAACCCCTCCCTATCCATCTTCCCCACATCTCCCGTATGCAACCAACCATCCTTGTCAAACGTCTCCTCCGTAGCCCTCGCATTATTCAAATACCCCATAACAATTTGCGGCCCGCGCGCCAGAATTTCACCGGGCTCATCATACCCCAGTTCAGCACCGGTATCCGGATGTATAATCTTCACCTCCGTGTTAGCAACTATTCTTCCAACTCTAGCCGCATACTCATAACTCGTCTTTTCCATTGGGTGTGCTGTGATGCAGCTGCATGACTCTGTCATCCCGTACCCCTGCTTAAAGCCCGTTTGCGGGAACTTCTTTTCCAGGAGGGCTAAGATCTCGGCACTTAGCGGGGCGGCGCCGGAGGAGAAACGACGAACGTGGGAGAGATCGTATCTGGAGACGATGGGGTCGCGGACCATCCTGATTAAAATGGGCGGGACGAGGAGGACCTCGGCTATTTTGAAGGTGGTGATGGCGTCCAGCATGGCTTCCATGGTGAAGGAGGGAAGCATGTAGACTTCAGCGTTGATTAGGATTGGAAGGTGGAGTTGGTGGACGAGGCCGGTTACTTGGGCCGGAGAAGATGGGTTTGGTTAGCGGATGGATGCTATTCATAGAATCTTGGGTGTTGAAATGAGCTTTACATACTGTGGAAAAGGGGGAGCACTGCAAGTATTTTCTTGTGGTCCATAGTCGTGATTTGGCGTACTTGGAGGCATTGGGCAATGACATTTTGGTGTGCAATCATAACCTGTAAACAGAAATAGGTCAGTAAAATGCATAGCCAACTGCTACTTTCGAAAGAAATTTATAAAGTCCGTACCGCTTTAGGGAGCCCGGTAGTCCCGCTTGAGAATGACAGAAACCCGCAGACGTCCTTATTCGCCTTGCCTCTGGGAATCTTAAACGCTCTGACCTGTCCTTCGGACCCATAGCTTCTCCCAATATCGAGAAGTTGCCTCATCGTCGTGTAACCTTCAATCTCCCCCTCAAGCAAGAAAATTCTACTTTTCGGAATTCCCGCATTCCTTGCTGCTTTGACAGCCACATCCATAGACGAGGGCATGGTCATCAAAATTCTCGCATTGGCAGTCTTGAGCGCATAGCTCATTTCTTCAACATTATATGCGGGAGAGGCACCCGATACGACACCGCCTAAATGCGCATAACGTGAGCATATTAATTACAAAACAATGCCATTCAGTGACAGAAGAACAAGTAGAAGTAGTATCATACGAACCAGCTCTTATTGCGCCCAGCATTGCAACCGGATACCAAATCGTATTCTGGCTGAAGAGCGAAACTGTCTCGCCTTCTTTGAAATTGAACATCTTCACCAATGCGGTAGAAAGTAAAGTCGTGTACTCTTTGACCTGCGCAAAGCTAATTCGGTCTTTCGTTGCAGCATTGGTATACCCGGCAATCTCAGATGCGGGGAAATTGGCAAAGGGGGAGTACCCTGAGTATGGATCGAACAGCCAATCCCAGACGGTGATGTCTGTAGGGACTGTATGTTTTGAATAAGTTCTGTTAGCATCTCTATGGTATAATAAATCGCACGATTATTTTCTACTTACTGTCAAGCTGGGAATGAGCGGATTTGAATATCATTGTGACGACTGCGAGCTTTTGCTGCCTGCTGCTATCGACTTTTAGACTTGAGGCTAGGTGGTCAAATGTAATTTAGAAACCAAAGACGTAATAGATAAGGGATATATAGCTCTAATAAAAAAAGATCTTTCGGAGTTCAGTCGAGAGAGCTTCGCAATTTGTGTTACCGAGCTGTTTTAGATGGGCCAGTGGCTGTTCACCCCGTATAGATATCTGCAGACTATTTGTGATAATAATGGTCCGCCACCTTCCCAGCCCCTCCGGAGTACGAGTGCACGGAGTACCCCCTCTTAAATTAACGCAAATATTCGTCGGATCTCGGCCTAGAATAACGAAGCGCGGTACCCCGTAGATAGTCGCGAGATACCCAGCAACTGGGACTGGGAATGTTGCGTTGAAGCTTAAACTTGACCCCAACAAAGCTTAAATAAGTCGTGATATATCAGCTGAGATAATGTCGAGTCTCGGAGAAAGCTTGCGTGAATGGTGTTTTGAACCATAAGTTGAAAGCTGATTAGTTATAGGGAATAAGATACCATCTCATCATGATTTGTTGTCGGATACAGCTCTGGCGGTAAAGGATTGCCCCGGGAATTGATTTGCGGGGTAGCCCGATAGCCCGATAGCCGGCAACCCCCCATACCCACTGCCAAGACCCCCGTTAGAAATGGGGGTGCTGTAGCATCACGTGGCTATTAGTAGCCCTAATCACCAGTAGTGCTACATGTAGTATAGAGCCGACGTTCAGAGGAAAACAAACTTGAAGATTCTTTGCCTGTCATATATGCAGGGTTCAACTCGAACTGCCGATAGGATAAGCTTTCGCGGCCCGCGGGGGGGGGGGGGGGGGGGGGGTTCTGGGCACTGAATCACTTACAAGAGCCACCACAGCGCACCCAACTTTATCCAAATTGATTGAATAGAGCAAGTCAAGTTGTACTAGTTAAAGGCTGCATGACCAACACATTTATAGCAAAATTCCCGTCAAAGAAGGGATATAACCAAAAGAGCCCGTGATAGCTACTGATAAAGCAGAGACTAGCATAATTTCGATCAGAAATCAAGTATTAAGTTTCACGTTAGGTATTTGACAAGGTACAATTGCAAGACAGCTGTCAAATATGCGAACTGAAGGCGCAGCCTTGAAGATTTGCTCTTTTTGGCGCAGTGTTCGAAGTTCCATAAAAACTCCGACTATTACCGCTGCTAAGTATGTGATATATTGCTCTACTTTGTTAATCATAATAAAAAGAAGCAATAATATTTTTCAATTTTTGGGGCAGTTCTCGCAACAAGGTAGCTGCATAGCGTCAGTTTGCTAGAGAGTGGTGTCTACTGTATTGCATAGATGCTACTTGGAAAAGTAGCACGATGTCCCACAAAATAAATAAATGTATATATAGAGTTTTTTGGATTATAGGCATAGGTAGTCATTAATTCTCGCCATAAAGGCTTTAGGGGAGAACGGTGTTGTAGGTAACGGTGTTTTACCCTGCAGTAAAGATATGACAGAAGACTGTCAGAGCAGAGAATATACAGAAAAGTATCAAACCGAGTACTTCGTTCCAAGCCGATTAACACCGTCTTTAGGGAAATATTTTGTCTATGAGCAATTAGCTACCAAGCCCTTTCTCTTATAAGGAGCAGCTTATATCCCTTGGATACACTTTAGCCAGGAAATATTGATATCCAAACCACTTTTTGACTATTGAAGTGTGAGAAATCAAAATGAAGTGGGAATTGAACTTCCCTGTTCTGAATAAGTACAACGGGTGACATTTTTACACCCACTCGACATACGATATTCTATTTTCCTGTATGCGTAGCGCTCAGAGAAAAATATGAGGAAAGTATTTGAATGAAAGAAGCTCCGAGTTGAAGAAAGCGGGAAAAAAAAACCTTCTAAAATGTAACAAAGTTAGTCGCAGCATTTTAGACCTGCTAACGTGTTAGATCGAAGCAAAAAGAAATACATTGAGAACGTGAAGAAGTAGTTTATACCAAGTATCTAAGAATACCAGTAGCTTTACCATCTGACCAGCTGTTGTCGCCCTGCTATCTGGGACAGGTCTTGGTTAAGTGCTAGAATAAACACAGACACAGCAAAGAAGTTTTAGGTTCTCTAAGAGACACGTTAGTACGTCCAGTCTCAAAGTCAAATTAGAGACATGGTTTTCGACTCATCCGGCTTGAAATAAGCACAGACTCTTGTCTTCAAGTTCAGACTTACTAGCATCTAAACATTCCCCCGATACGACACTAATTCATCTCGAGGTTGTAAAAACGGGGAGTTCCCTTTTATTTCAGCAAGACTTCTATTGTCATTCTACTTTGCTGTCGTCATTCGCAATTAGTTATCCATAGCGTAAAGAAGCTCTTGTTTAACTGAATAAATGGGAGATAGTATAATAAAGAGCGTAGTGGGATTGCTTTTCATCGCATTGCCAAAGACCACTGTTGAAGTTACGTAGAAGGGCAAAAGGATGTCATGATTTTAAGCTCAGACAGGGTTTTAGAGTTTCCGGATCCCTGTCCATTCCCCACCTAAACTTAAGCACAGACCACTGCTAAAGTTTAAGTACTACTATCAACCAACAATGGCATTCAACCTTAAATGGCATTATTACTACAGGCTCATCCCAAATCCCTTGGAAACAAGAGTATTGTTCTCTATCAAGCGCCATTTGTATACTTATGACTTCAGTAAAGGCCGATACACACAATCAACACAGGCCCATAGGTTACTAGAGTATGCTGCGACAGTGCGCGTCCACTTGACAAGTTTTGCCAGCTATTGTGGCATGTTGCGCATTTCATTGTCCCCCCCGCTCTCCTAAATTTTTGCAATTGCTGAGCCTACATAGCGGCACAGCTGGAAAAGGTCTCAAATATAAAGCACAATTCTGGTACCGCGTGGGGGCTGCTAAGAAGTAGCATGCACTGGACATTTACTTTTTGGTGAATCAACTACTAACTCTTTTGATCATCCAGCCAACTGCTAATTTATGCATAGGGCTCGTGCATTACGTATGCATACGCGGGACCCTTTTGTCAAGCGATAGCCATTTGAGTTTGCGAAAACAATGAGCAGTTGCAGCTTATTGAGTGCCTGGTCCTGCAGCTGGCTTTAGCTCATTTGGGCAATTGTTACTGCTTTTTGAATTTAGACAGAATACTGCGTACCTCTTCAAAAGATAGACGACTGTTTCAATGTCACAGTCTTCCTTTGCGTGTCACTCCCAAACTCATTGCTCCATGGTGGTGCTTGACATACAATACATGGGAAATAAGCTCCGATAAAGTTTCTCAATATGCGATGGTTCAAAATCAAGTCCGAGGATGCAAACACAAATGGTGAGGCTAGACGTCACTGATGTTGGACGTCAGAATGATTTGCAGTAACCAAGTTTTGAGATGCATACAAAGAGCTATGATCTTCGAGGTACCATTTTTAGTCCGCGACACCCGGAGGCGATCTCCTTTCTTTTTTTTTTCTTTTAATGCACTAACCGAACCAATAACTACAAGAAATTATATTTTCAATTTCTCAATATTGGGAAACATCTAAAAGGTCATTTAACGCTAAGTGGCATGAGAGGTTTTTATCTATACACGCAAGGTTTCGTAAAAGGCAGATGAACGCCAGACTATATAAACCGTTATGGCAGATAACATGTCAACAAGACCTATGTAGATAGGCCTGGTATCATAAACATTAAACATAATTTCTAATACGTGATCAGTCGTTACACACTCCAGGGCACTGCCTTGGATGGGTTTAGTTGTCGAGTCTTTGGCAAGAATAAAAAACAACGAGAGGCTCGCCATGTTAAGTAATTTAAGGTCGGGCATTCTTCTCCACGTCTTGACTAAGTAGGTCTCCTAAATCATGGAGCTTCAGATTGCGCTCAACATCGGCAGGTTCAATCTGATTCTCATCTCTGTCTGCTGGTCTAGAGGAACCGAGGCGTAGAGTGTTGTCCTGTCGAACGGAGCCAGTAATACCTCGTGGGCGTGAAGTATTCCGAGATGTTGGTTGTCGGTCTGGAGTCTCAGAGCCGGAGTTCCTGGGTGATTGCGACAGAAAGTTCGTGACAGTTTCGAAGAAATTACGGCTCCGACGATTTTCTTGTCGGTGCTGGGATTGTGATTGAGGTAGAAGCTCGGGATTACCGGACCTGGAGGTTGGGTCGTTCGCAGCAAATGTGGAAGCTGTAGCCGCCGAGGGTTGCCTGCTTTCATCTCCAAAATCGTTTAGAAAGCCTTGAGGTGGATGTTTGGGTGAGTGCTTCGGTGATATGTTGCTTGTTGTGCCTGAAGGTACGAATGCAGATTTAGTGGGAATGGGACCAAATGCGCCGCGGGGAAGAGCTTTTTGATGCCCGCTTTCAAGATCCGCGTTACATTCCAAGTCGGTATAATCCCGAGTCACGTTCAGTTCCTGCAAACCATCTTTTTCAGAGCTTTTATGGTTCGTTTGACTTGCGGGAGCAGGCCGGATTTCCTGGTAACTAGGAGTTTCCGAGTCCAGACGGATCCCAACATCGGTTGCAAGATCAGCATCGCTACCCCATTGATGATGCGTAATCGTAGCCCGGCGTGAAAATTTGTCTCCGCTGACGTCGCTGACAGAGCCGATTTTGTATTTCTGCTTTTTCACTCCCCTATCTCGCATAAAAGAACCAATAACTATGACGTTTGAGACTGCTGTAGCTGCTAAGATTTCAAGGGAGGCAAGTAGAGAGCGGTATTGTTGATTTCCATGGCGCTCTATCACTGCTGGAATGCGATAACAGGTCATTACAACCAATATCAGGGACAGAGCGAAAAGGAGGGTGAGTGAGAATTTGCGTCTGGCTGGCATAGTCGATGCAACAATAATGGGGATAGGAAAGGCAACAAGAAGAATATCTGTGATGGCATCGCAAGTACCCATGGCTACCAGATGCGCGTACCCTTGGCGACAGTTGGGTGCGGGTGTTGGCTTGACCTGCCAGTACTGATTGAATGGCTGACATTCTGCTAATATGGCGATTAGCACTCCGACGAATGTGATGGCGAGGAAAATCCGGATGAAATTCAACATCAGTTGAGAAGAGCGCCGCCAAATCTGCGCAGTCATTCGTTTGAAGAATTCCAAAACTGTAAACTTGGCCGTCCAGATACTAAGGTAAATGTACTTATCATTAGCCGGGAAACAACATTTGACAACATTTTGAATCGAAGGGACATTTATATCTTACAAAAGAGTGTAAAATATCCTAGCTGCCAGAACCAACCCACTTCCAATCTCCCTCCGTCGGATCTCATCCGCCGTGAGGCCAGCTGGGTCGACATTATTCGTGCCATAAATCAGAACCACATGAACCAATCCCATGCGAATAAGCATCGGTACCGAGCCTATAAGCATGACCCAGTCTTCCGGGAAAAGAAGCTGTGTACGGATATATCGGCCGAGGATACGAACGAAAATAATCGCGAGGGCGAACCCGGTACACCACCAACTAACTAGCACAGTAGGCATCATATCTTCTCTCGCTAGCTTCTCGGGGTAGTCGCTCGAATACATTCGACCGACAATTGTTCGTAGATCGTCCATGATAGTAGTATACTTCTTATCAAAGATTCAAAAGTCGCTTATAGTTCTCCCTCGTTCAAAAAGCCCGAGAGGGATGTTGACAATGGAAAAGAAGCTAGCTTCAACGATAGTCCGTGTTCAAGCGCAGGAGCTGTTGCAGTTTCCCGATAGCTATACGTCAAACCCCATCTGTTCAGATTGACAGAATCATACGGATGATCACAACATAAGATAGAAAAGCCGCATCGTTCGCTTAAAGGGATATGTCCAATATCGTAGCCGAAACCGCCCCAAGTCTGCCCAGAAGCAATGTTTTGCAGGTGGTGGTATAAAAGAAGAACAGACAAAGTGAGGGGGGCAGGTCAAAAGCCAAAACCGACGGCGGCGTGACTGTGATAACTATTTAACTGTGATCGGAATGTTTCGATTGATCTTTCAAAGGGAGATAAGCTTCGGTATTAGAGGCACGGGAAATAAATATGCAGGGCCAAGCCGATGAATAACGTCCGTAGTTCAGAATAATTCGAGGTAACAAAGAGAGTCCAGCGATTGTCTAGTTCTCCAATGCAAGTACCAAGAGAAAGGTGACAACGATAAAGAAGATGAATCTTGGGACCGCAGGGTGAAGCCCTCAATAATGCACGTCCTCCCAGCAGATAAGGCGCAGATACCAAACATTTGGGTACCGGACCCTATTACTAGCCGAGTAGTTCCTAATAAACGGCATATAGTGAGATTTCATATTTCATAATTATTAGCTGATGAAAATGAAGAAATCTTGCGCACCAAGACGTTCGCTCCTACTTAGTTGTGGCTCATGCCAGAGGACTGCCTATTCTTAGCATATAGGGTCACTCAAACAAGTCAGCAAACGGTGTAATACTATTGGACTGCTTCTTCGAGGAAAAGTGGCCAGGGCGCTTCCTGGGTGTGGTGGCAGGTTGGTAGCCATGGGGTTGTGGGATCTCTGGCGGCTGATCCACCGAAACTCACTCCACTATTAATTAAGTACCCAACAGCTATGAGCAAGACGTCCAATGTAAAAACGCGGGGAAAATGGTACGACTCTCATTGTTTCCGACATAAAGCTGCTTGCTTGCATTGTGGCTATTCCTGGCAGCCAAGCATGTATGATACACCGCATATATGTAGCTATCAGTAGTTCTCGGGCGATTTCTCATTCTAAAAAAAGAGGACTCCGTGTGACAGCGATACGTGCAAGAAGTTCTGCGGTTGAGGTTAATATTATTATTAGGGACATGGATTGTCTTCCGGATAATAATCATCAAAGCACCGTCCCGCTGCGACGAAAAGTGGGGTGATGGGATTTGTACGGAGACTGCCGAAGAGCTCGAGACATTTGGCGGGTTTTGCTCAGCTGTATCAGGACCTTGTAATAATGTTATATATGGTGGTTGTAATTCTGGCGTTGGCCAGCCGGGTCAGCCTGCCAAGCAGTTGCTAGAAGATTCATTAGTCGGTGGCTGGGGGGGTGGTTGGTGTACTACATAGTTGCTTTTTCTAACGGCGATTCCGGATTCCGTGATAATCCTTATCAAGAAAGACCTCGAACCTTTTTCTCCTTTACTCCGTCGGTCGTTTATCTCATAGGTGTGTATGCACTTTTCCATAATCGGCGCCTTATTCTAAGCGCCGTCTGTTGTGTTCTTTGTGTCAAGCCATTGCAAAAAACCTGTCTTTGCCAACCATGGCGATTTGGCTCGCTGTAGCAGATGCAATATTCTTTCGTGCCTTATTATGGAACTAGTCCCGCTTCGATTCGATGCGAGGGCCAATTAACTCGCGAACGTGCACCAATAACAAGAACTTGGTGATAGAGCCGTAACATTAGACGTGAGCTCATTCAACGGGTGACACCGTTAGAAGTGGTTTGTGCCACAGCTGGAGGTCCAAACACTTTCAGACACCAAATTGCGAAAATCCATACCGCGCACACACTCTGTCAGATTCCGGACTTTCTTAGGTGTCGAGGTCTTGCGCAAGCTTCAAGCTCTTCAAACAGGCTGTCAAGTTGGAAAATTGGCCCGTGAAAAGGGCATATTCTAAATTCTTTGCGTCTGACAGAAAAGTAGAAGCGCAGTCGTTATGTTTTAGCATGTCAAGCCAGACGCTAAATGATTGATGTTCATGCCATGACAACTGTATCAGATATTCGGGTGATCTGTGGACGTTGAGTGGATATCACGTGAATGTGGAAATCGCGACGAAGACGCGCTATTATTCAGTACTAGTAGTAACTACCAACAATCTATCAGGCATCGAGTTAGGCTGCTATTCGAGGAATCTTCTTACTACTTGATCTCTTATTGCGAATTGTAAGCTACTGCTTTTGCAAGCATGTGTTTTGTGCCACGGATGTTATGCTGCGTCGCCCCACAGATTTGGACGGTGAGATTCCGGTCACAGAAGAAGCTGAAGTGATATTATTTTTGTTTGTTGAGCCTCGGATCTCTTCCATAATCACCGAGTTACTCTTTTATTGTAAGCTGGAAACAGCTTCAAATCGAGCATTGGCTCTCAATCGGGCATTCAGGGGAGCCTTAATGGACAACCTATGGTCGCTCAGATGGGGTTACACAATTGAGAAACACGCAGCATCAAAGAGGATTGCTTTCTTTTTTGAACCCGCCCAGATTGCGGCGTAGACATCATACCCCCATTTACTGTTCCGAGCGAGTCGGCGAATCCTGTTGCCCAAACCTGCTCCTTTGGTTGGAAAACCTAGACTTGCTGGCACTATGTATATTGGCTTGGTTACTTGTTACTACAGAAAACCTTGTGCCTTACGCAATGGCAGCAATGCCCATATTTCTGGGGTAGGTCTCCCTCATTTACATATGAGGTTTACGGGACGTGTGAATGTGACGAAATTATCCCGAGGAGATTTTTCTATCAAACTGACAACAGTGCAGTCACGTCAATGATGTGCCCATCCAACACTACGGACACTCTCCACCGATGGTAGAAATTAAGGTGCAGTCAATAACAAAAAAGGAAACTCAGGTTTGCCCGTCTACCTTGAAGTGTGTTATGGTTTGTTTTCAAGTGTTGACCTCCTGAAGTATAACAAAAAAATTGAAAATGGCTTCTGTCCCCCATTCAGGGGACTCGGCTAACTCTCATATATTGCTGCTTGGTCCCGACAGCAGAAGCTTCTTTGAAAACGCCCTTGGAATTATTTTCTAACTCAAGCCTTCAACAACTTTTGTATCACTTGGGCAATGCCCAATAATTTCTCTTCTAGTCTTCGGCCAACTATTTGTACGGTCACAGGAAGCCCCTCAAAGCGATCTGGCTTATAATTTTCGCGGATGTTTCTGTCTAGTTCCGACGCTGGTGGAGGGATAGGATTTCCTGCTGCGTCGAGGCATCCATTTGGCTGGTCAGTAAGATCAATATCAGGTTTTACGAATGTCACCGGGACGGTGCATGCAGTGAAATTGAGCAAGTTTACTGTGCCCGTATACCCCAGATAGCGTATATGTTTGTAGTTCCCGTGCATCGGTGCCACGGACGGGTTGACGGGGGAAATATATGCGTCTAAAGGATGTGTGTTGTTTGTTCCGGTTTCGTTCCATTGCTCGAGAACCGAAGCTTGGAAATCGACTCGCTTCATAGCAAGTTCCCACGCTTCTAGTATTGTGAGCGGCCTTTGGTTTGGGCGGAATGACAGACCCAGGTCGGGTTCCCCTGATTTCGCCATTGTGCGGTCGAAGTCCCCACGTGCATCGCTGGTGAACGCCCTTGTCTAGAGCAGTGTCGTTGCATAAGCAATCTGGGGTCAAGGATGGTAGAAGCGGGTTTCATACCAATAGTTCCACCGCTCGTGATGGTCCAGTTTCCACGGAATAATCTCATGGCCGGCGTGTCTAAGTTTTACCTCAAGTTCTCGTATAGCTCGACGAATAGGTGGCTGAGGGAAGACACAACCATCCCATAGCATAATCCCGATTCGCAATGGTCTTCCTGAGATGATATCAGTGAACTCCGTGCCTCGCCACGGAATAGGATGACACTTCGGATCATGAAGCCATGGCTGTGAATCCACTGCTGATTTGGTAAAAAGCTCTAGGGACTGAGGTGAGTGAGACATTGGGCCTACGACCGATTCGACGATTTCGTTTCCTTCCATTGAATTTAGCATGCGGTAATAGGGGAGCCGGCCAGTCGATGGACGCAGACCCCAAAGCCCTTTTGGTACGCCGATGGACTTCGGTGCATGTACATGTAAGCAAGTGTTCTGCAACAGCCATACAGAAGAAGCCTCACCTCCGAATTGAGCCTCCTAAATCCGTTCCCACACCCATTGGACTGCCATGCATACCCAACAGAGCTCCTTCTCCGCCACTAGATCCTCCGCACGAAAAGGATCTATTAAATGGATTACTTGTGTGACCGATAATACTGGGAAACAACGCATTAGCTGCGGTATTCGGTAAAAGCCAACATGGGTACTCCTTACTTGTTGATGGTTTCCCCCCACAGGCAACCGATGCTTAGATTCGTTTTTACAAAGATCACGGCACCAGCACCCATCAAAGCGTTTACCAGCGTACAGTTCTCAGTATCCCTCACACCCACCTGGCACATGAACCCATAAGTCGTCTCTGTGCCAATAATCCGACACTGATCCTTGACGGATATTGGTAAACCGTGCATGGGCCCCTTGGTCTTCCCAGTGACTTGGAAATAGCCATCCAAGGGCTCTGCTTCCGCACGGGCATCTTGGTATCTGAATTCCAGACAGCAGTTTAATAACCTGTGGGCAATGCATGCTCGATGCGTGAAAGCATCCAGAACCTGGACCGATGTATAGGTTCCCCTGGCTATCGCGTTGACGATCTGAACAGCATCCAAGGAGGTGATTTCCAGCTCATCAGAAGATAAGAGGGATGTTGGCGCGTCAAGAACAGTGGCTGGATCGCTGTCAGAGCATGACAATTCTGGATGTAGAAATCTTTCCGGAACGCCTTTGAGCACTGAGGCCTTTTTAGCATTGCTCTTTTCTTTCCGGGACGCGCCCGGGTCAACAAGTGTGGGCATTGTGAAGAAGCTTTACTGAAGGAAATCGGATGATGTTATAATCACAGATTTGCAATGCAAATTTACTCGCTTCAAAAGTCTTGCATGGCACGCAATGTTGACCGGTGATAAGACAATATGACATTAGGGGAGCCTCTCTTTGCATTCGTTTCGTTCGATGCTTATCTCTTGTTCAGCCATGGGGATGCGGGGAAATACGACGCTCTCTATGTGCACTGTGCAGTGCATGGACATTATGTAACATGCAACTGAAGAGTCAGGAACTAAACTGCAAGCATCATTTTTATGACGGCCAGTTGTAAGTCGTCTAAATGGTTTTCAAAACTCATGATATGCTGTCTACTTGTTATCGAAGTGCAAGCAGCATCGTCAGGCGTATATTCGCCTAGGCAAATAAGAGCCAAAGCTTTTCAGGCTAGAACACATAACTGGGTAGATAAGCGCGAGGATAACACTCTTCAACGCAGGATAGAAGCACTTAAACTCACCTCGTTCCATAAATCCCTCGGCCGATGTCCGATGACAAGGACTATTTCCTCGATACGAGAGGCATCGTCTGAGATCCGCTCATTATTATTAATGGTTATTGTTGTTTGCATTTCACTGAGAGAAAGGGGCGATATGGTAAGCAATATGGATAGATGCGGGGTTATGGACGCGGAGCGGGGCTTTGTCGTGGGGATGGCTGATAATTCCATATCATTATCAACTAAGCAAGATCAGTTATAAGTGGTTGCCACTGGTTGGGATGTTGGGTGAACCGTTCGACGGTGGAGAGGTTGGAGCTTGGTTTGACAACTTGACATCCATGATCCAAGAGGCCATAGGAAAGGCATTCTCCCATCCCCAGCAGTAAAGAGTCTGCCTCGTTAAGCAGAGAGGGAGTTTGCGTGAAGAAATTATTTGCTTGGCACCTAGTCGGTCACTTAACGGAGGCATTTAGTCCAATAAACGTGGGCCAAAAGAGACTTCAATTTGGACGAGGTATGCAGTTCAACATCTTTGTGGGGCAAGTCTGGGGTCCAAACTTTAAAAATCTCTATCTCCATTCTCCACTCGCTCGTCCGCGATATTTAGGGAGGAGTTAGGAGCTCCTGTCTCCTCGGCACATTCGCATTGACTTTTCACATTTCCGAAACTATGTGTTGAACGCTCTCCAACTCTGAGAGGAGAATATCTTCTGGCCTGTCTCGAATGGCAATCGTGGTACCAAGCAGTTCATGCATCTGCAGAAAGATTCTTATCAGAACGAACCCTTATCGAGCTACCAGCTATTAGGAGCTATCGAATTAGCTCCTCCGGCTCATTGGCACGATATGATAATAAATTATCTATCCAAGCAGGCTAACCTATTCTCCTATCAAAACCGCATGTAGATATACCGGTATCAACATGGCCTGCTCGCTCGGCTTTGCTCATCGGGGGTGCGGCGGTGGATGCTGGTTGGAATCCTTCTATCTGTTCCAAAAATCCCAGGCTGTCAAGTTTCAACGTCGTTAAAAGCGAATTTTGACGGGCAGGTTAGCCATGAAGACGGTGAACGGATCGTCGAAATGACCCGCCATTCTGGATATTGGCTTCGACCATAATTTTCTCGAATGCTGATCTTGACATCTAGTTCTCGCTCTTATCGCTTTTACTTTTGCGCGATTTTTGAAACAAATACTCAGGCAACCCCCTTCAGTATGAGCTGTGGCTGCAAGACTTCCTATTTTCTCATCCCTTGGTTTAAGCCTGACGTTTGTTTACCATGGAATCTAAGATATTCCAAGTCGACTCCAAAAAAGACGACATTGATGTCTCAGAAAATGCGAAGGATACTGGGTCCAGTGATGGCGGAGCCACTGAGATTTATATCGATCCTGTGTTGGAGCAAAAGGTGATGAGAAAATTCGACATTTTTGTCATCCCGCAGATGGTTCTACTTGTTATTCTGGCCTATTTGGATAGATCGAACATCGGTATGCCACTACAATATCTACGCCCTCCCTAACAACTTTCTGACTTTCGATATTCAGGGAATGCCAGGGTATTTGGCTTTGAAGAGGGCATCGGTCTTCAGGGAACCGAATTCAACAATTTGACCTCGTTGTTTTTCGTCACTTATGTCGTCTTCGAAATTCCTTGGGTCATGAGCATTAAGAAGCTTGGAGCAAACCGAGTACTTGCAACTGCTATTGTTTGTTGGAGCGTCGTCACGATTGGGTTTGGGTTTGTCAAAAATTACCATCAAGCGCTCGCATTGCGCCTTCTACTTGGGTTGTTTGAAGCTGGCCTTATCCCATGCTTAACTTTCTTAATCTCTATGATCTACACGAGGCAGTCTCAGGCCAAACGGGTTGCGGCGCTTTATGCTGGAAGCGCAATCTCCGGCGCATTTGGCGGGCTAATCGCCTATGGAATTCAAACGATGGGTGACAGACACGGATTATCGGCGTGGCGATGGTTGTTCATTGTGGAAGGCATTATATCATTAGTGATTGGAGGAATTGCCTGGTTAACTATGCCTAAGAACGCAGTGAATGCCTGGTTCCTCAACGAGGAGGAAAAGGGTCTAATGCGCGCCCGTCACCAAAGAGATGCTATTTATAAGGGAGTCGAGGAATTCTCTTGGTCGTACGTGAAAATGGCCTTCGTGGATCCTTTTATATACGTTGCTTCTCTTGGACTATTCTGTTCATCTGTCCCCCTGTTTGGATTTGGTCTGTTTTTGCCCACAATCATTAAGGGTCTAGGGTAGGTCTCTTGCATCTGTTCTACCGTGCTTTCTATGCGAGTTGTGCTGAGATTCAAAACAGATATGACTCCTTACAAGCAAATTACCTAACGATCCCGGTCTACGTTTTGGGAACACTAAGCCTTTACCTCTGCTCATGGGTCTCTGATAAGTTGAACAGAAGAGCCATTATCGGTGGAACTATTTCACTACTTGTGGTGATAGGCTACGCTATCTCCGTTGGGACTGCTAACGGCGGTGCTGGTTTCTTTGCTATGTTCCTTTGCGCCGCAGGTGAGTTTCGCACTACTCTCTTGCAACCCACGTACATGTACTTTAATGTGCTAATGGTATTTTCACAATCAGGAATATACCCTTACAACGCCATTCTTCTCACATGGGTCTCCAACAACATCAAGCCTGACCACAAACGGTCCGTAAGCGTTCCCTTATTTACATCACTTGCAAATATCAGCGGCCTTATTTCTTCCCAAATATATCCTTCTTCCGATGGGCCTCGATACATCACCGGAAACTCCGTTTCTTTGGCGATGGAGTTTGTTGCAGTGCTCTGTGTATGGGGGATATACTTTCTTCTCCGGCGAAGGAATATTATAAAGGAAGCTATGATTGCTAAAGGGGCCACGGACAATGGGAAACAAGGTGATAGGGCGTTGGATTTCAAATATACTCTGTGAATACTAGTATATACGGAATATTGGATTGCGGTCGCTTTTGCTTTTCGCATCTCGGCCCTCATAGGAAATTACATAGGGATACATTTCCCTTTGTTTCCCTTCTCCTACGACTCGACCTAATACGTCCCAGTATTTTCATCCCTTCCGCAAAAGCGAGATGGCTTTGTCTAAAAACGCCTTAACGGCAGCTTTTAGCGTCGCAGCTGCCCGAGAATTCGGTACTAGGATTGTTCTTCTTATCAACAACATAGAGTGGGTGGGCAAGATAAGCGGCTCGAGATAAGGAGCAGGGATAATAGTTCGACTAACGCCATCATGATGCGCTCTGCGATAAAATTCAGGATTGGGTACGCGTATACTTACCTATCTGCTACAGTCTTAAGTCAAAAGAAAAATATACTTTATGCTGTTTATACAACTACGAGTCATTACATCTTCAAACATGGGCGCTTGCGCCCCCGTTAATGGTGGGGAAGCTTGAGAGGACAAATACTTGGATTTAGAGACATCCATTTGGAACTTCTGATAGAACGGGTACCGAAGTCCAATTTCATGTAGGTCCATATGCACGGGGCAGATTGAGTCCAAAAGCCCGTGCTATGCTAGGCCCCGGGCCACTTCTTGACGGAGTTGCCTCTATGTTTATGAACAACAGCTCTGGTAGAAAAGGTTTTTCTCTGGATGAAAGAGGTGGCAAAGGAAATTGATGACGTGAATAATTCAAAGGTCGTAACGGCATTTATGAATAGTAACTATCTCAATGAATTGTGAATCTATAGCTTCGCCCTTGGCTGTGCCTCTAAGTGAACAAACTGCTCGTAAAATTGCAAAGACTGGGGGTTAGCTACTGTTGAGCTAACCCGTACCTTTCCACCACTAATAATGCGCTTAACAGCAATCTCGACTTTCTTTCCATTGATTGTCACGGGGATCTCTGGCGTCTCGATAATGAATTTTGGAACGTGACGCGGCGAGAGACCAGAGCGTATTTCAGCCCGAAGACGCTGTTCTGTAGCAGCAGTGAAGGGTTTACCCTTGCGCACTTTGACAAAGAGGAAAACTACCTCATCTTTGTCCTGTTTCCGGCGGCGGCCGATGCACAGTGTGTCCTCAATTTCGGAGTTGAATTTGGATCCCTCAGATATCGAGTAAATCTCCGAGCTGCCAAAGCGGATTCCAGAGGGGTTCAGAACGCCGTCGCTATTTGAAAAACTTTGAGGTTAGTCCCATTGATTCACTCTATGAGAGGATGAATGTTTCTGCATGAATCTTCGTATATAACGTACCTTCGTCCATGGATGACAGACCCTCCAGTGGCCGGATTGACGCTTATCCAGTCGTGCTGAGCCCAGACACATATATTATCGAATCGTTCAAAGTAAGAAGACTTGTATCTCTTGTTGTCCTTGTCTCCCCAGAAATACACTGGCATTGAGGGGAACGGAGTACGGCATATCAATTCGCCCGATTCGCCGGTCTATGGTAATAATTAGTTTGTGACAAGCATATAATAACTGTCTCAGCGTACATGTTTAATTGATTCCCCAGTCACCGGATCCGCGACATCAACGTCTTGTCCCAATGCAAAGATTTGCATCTCTCCTGCATATACGGGACTCGAGGGATCGGAAGCCAGCCCTATGGATTTTTAGTTCGGATATTCTAGGTAGCTTTTCTTAAAACGTACACGATGTGACAATGTCAGTCCCTCCTGCAACACTGCTAAGGTGGATATAAGGGAATACACGGTAAAACCATCTGTACTGGTCCGCCGTAAGAGTTGACCCTGTGGTGGTAACCAAGCGGAGAGCACTAAGATCGTACGCTTCCCGGGGAACGATCTTAGAAGCCTCAAGTTCTAGAAGATATCTAGGAGATGTTCCCCAGTATGTCACTCTATTCATAAAATTAGCAAGCAGTCTGACTATGGTAGAAGAAAACGCTACCTGAATTTTTCTAATATTCTAAGCATCGACGTCGCGTCCGGCCACAGGGGAGACCCATCATAGCATATAGTGGTGGCGCCAACTGAAAGATGGCCATTCATAATATTGAAGAGAACCCATGATGTACTTGAATACTGAAAGACGACATCCTTCGGGCCAAGGGAGTTGTGCAATAATGCAATCTTCTTCAATTGGAGAATAACACCATGCTGATGAACCAAGCATTTTGGTGGCCCTGAAGTGCCGCTCGAGTAGAGAATATAGGGGATGAGAGAAGGGGACACGGCTGAACTCTAGACCATCGGACTTTTTGGCCTTTGAGAGAAACTCTTCTACTAGATGAAACCTCGATTGACTTTGAGCCGTGATTGGGATGATGAATAACTTTGTGGATTTGGATAGCTTATCCATGACCGCTGTGACCTTTGCATCTAGGGAGCTTCTCTTTCCCTTATATGTCATATCACTGTCTGCAAAGACGATGGCCGGTTCAATTTGTTGAAACCGCGTTACGCAACCCTGATTAGCAAAATCAGAACTCTTTCATCGTAAAAGCGGAGTATCCGCAGTGATAACATACTTCTACTCCCATGTCGGGAGAAATTGAAGAGAAGACCGCACCCATAGAGGCAGACGCGAGCAAAAGAACGACGGCCCAAATTGAGGTGGATACCAGGGCACCGACACGGTCACCTTCCTTGATGCCATTCCGAAGTAAGGCACTTCTGGCAAGGCGAACTCTTTCTGTCAATTGCGCCCATGTCACAGTCTCCCCGTCCAAACTATCTCCCTCTCGAAGGCCAATGAGCGCTACTGCGTCTGGATCCTTCCCCGATAAAACATTTTCCGTATAGTTCAAGTTGACACCTTCGAAAAATCGCGGAACAGCACTCAGAGGCAATGAATCGTCGTAAGCACGGGCGATATGTGACGGAAGCTTTGGAACAATGTCAATGTATTGGTACAAATCAATCCAAAAATCGTGTGGCTTCGTCACACTCCAGCGCTGTAGTTCGTGGTTGTCTTTCAGGTCCAAGGAGAACTTCTTGTTGATATGCCGGCGATAATCATCGATGGGGTATTTCCCCGCATGCGGGGAAATCCACAGCTTCTCGGGTTGTGGGGTTGTCGACATATTCTCGAATTAAGAAAGGTCTCAGATAATGCAAATTGATACAAGATTAACGAGTAAAAGGCGATAGGGATTCGAAACATTTATAAGGATGCTTTTTTGAAGTAACGATATGTTCGGATTTCGGGTTCTGTCCGGTATGGAGCTGCAAATACCTCGGTCATCAATTTGGGGCTTTTGGGTCGATCTTGACAGGTTTCGGGCCGCGACCGGCAAACTATTCCACAAGAGAGGTTGAAGAGCAAGTAATCCAGTTAGAGATGATATTATTGGTCTCAATTCCAGGAAACTCGCATCCTGCCCATCACCGATGAGAGACGTAACGAGCGAATTGACAGGTATCTATATACCTACGCATCCTTGACAAGGGCATCCGATGCATAAAACTAGGAGCATGGGCTGAGAAGACCTATATAACGGAACTTAAAGGAAAGGAAATAGAAGATGGGTATTATTAAGTCGTCTTGGTAGCCGATAACGTGCAAAGGGATCAAATCGAATCTAGCTGCATAAATGAGTAACATCATAAGAGAAATAATCGTTTTGATGCGCCCGGGTTTGTCTAGAGATAATTGACACTAAACGAAGATGAGTTGTGGTATATCTCAGCCATCATAGATACTAGGCGGATAGTACCCTAAAGCTCTTTATTAGAAATAAGTAGATATATCAGTCATTTCACAGCTTACCTTGATGCTGGCACGCATATTATACCAATGAAACAGACGGCTATTCCAAGTATCAGCGCTGTATCGAAGTCAGTAAATATCCTTGACAGTAGCTGCATAAGCCAACATCCCACTGGAAGCGCCTGGCGCACGGGACAAAAATCCTCACCGTAATAATCCGTCACAATCGTTTTCCGCTTCCACAAAATCAGCCTGCTTCTTCTTAGCAGCCAGAAGGGGGTTCGTCCCCCACAGCTCAATCCCTCTACAACCAAGCATCCCCCCGCACCAGGTTTGCATTCCTGATGCCGTCGTCGGATTTCCATGATTTCTCGAATCTCTCGATTGCAAAAAGTTTTATCCGTGCGGAACTCGCAGGTTTTGAAAGGAACACGAAGCTTTAGCCGGCAACGCTCGAGTATCCAGTTGACTTTGAGGGCGAGGCCCGTTGGGACAAGCGCGTAGAAGTAGGCATTTGTGTGTTTGAGCGCCAATGCATCTGGATATGACAAATAAGATGCTATATGTGCATGAAGTTCTGTTGGAAGGCTCATAAATGGCGAGGGTGATAGTGGTGATGGTGATGACATCTCGTTAGAACGGCGCATTATTTCAAGAGTGGGAAAAGATAATGGGTGCGACAATGACAATCTTTGCCGAAGTCCTAAAAAATGAGGCTTTCTTTCCAAATAATGAATAAGAAACTGCCAACCCACTGTATATATACCCCTGACCAAGTAAATATTTTGTTGCCTGCAATTGAGTTGTGGCTATGGCCACGTCTAATTTGTTAGCCTGGCATCTAAACTTCCGCATCGAACAGGAATTCCAATCAGCGGCTTGGAAGTACGAATATAACAGATATTCATTATTCTGTAGATGGATCGAGCAGATCGACGGCAATGTCACAGCGTCATAACTGGGATTCTCAGTCGACAGATGCCAGTATGAACGTCAAGTTCAGCCTGTTGACAATTCGTCCGGACCGCTGTCAAGGAATGCTTTCCAAGCATTTTGATGAAGGGTAGCTTCCATTTAGATCAGCCCCAGTGGCATCAATATAAACCATGCATCCTAGCATAGAAAGTCTACCCCTGACGGACGACGTTAAGCATGGAATAATGAATTCAAGTTTGGATGAAATTGAACTAGGTAAAAGCCAGTGTCACGTGAGCATAATCCACCGATAAGCTTCAAAGCTTCATTCGCCTCCAAGATATCAATCAATCAATCTTGACGAGCTTTGCTTGCTATGCACAACCCGCCAGAGTTTCTGTCACCATTACAACTGCGACCAAATAATTTACATCCCATAAACATAAGTTGCATCGGCATTCAAGAAGAAAACATCCATTTTTCCACCGTTTACCCATCATGCCCGACCCCCCTCAAAAGACCTCCGCCCACGGCACCTCCACCTCCTCCGACACCTCCTTCCGCAAAACCTGGGACCGCGCAGAATACGCCGCCAAAGCCGCCGCAGACTCTGCAAAGACCAAAGAAGAATCGAAAGCGCGCTACGAAGCCAAACTTGCCGGAAAGAAATACCATGCCCCCGTCGACTACAGCTCGCTGGAAGCCACCAGCTCGCGCGCGGACCGGCTCAACGTCGCGTCCATGGTTGGCAAGACTACGATTGTTCCCGCGGGCTCGGCGATTGGAAAAAAGGGGAAGGGGGCGGGGTTCTATTGCCCGGATTGTGATTTGACGTATAAGGATAATATTCAGTTCGTGGAGCATTTGAATAGCAAGCAGCATTTAATCGCGACGGGGCAGAGTGGGGAGGTTGTGAAGGCTAGTGTGGAGGATGTGAGGGAGAGATTGAGGTGGCTGGCGCATAAGAAAAGGGTGGAGGAGGAAGGGGAGAGGAAGGCGGGGCAGTTGGATTTGGGAGAGAGATTGAGAACGAGGGAGGAAGAGGAGGCGAAGGAGAGGGAGGAGAAGAGGAGGAAGAGGAATGAGAAGCGGAGGAAAGGTGGAAAGGAAGGGGAGTGGAGGATTAAACAAGAGGATAGTTGGGAGGGAAGACTTGGGATTATTGCGTGATGGGAGCTCTTTTGTATTTTGGGGATCAGGATTTTACAAAGGCGATTATATACCCCGGCGTTACGGTTGATTATTAGCTATGCTTTATTTACGCAGAACACTGTCCGAAGGATATGGAGAAAAGAAATCAAAATGCCATGACGCTTTGGGAAACAAACCCGACCTAAGAACAAAATATATTCATCCAATGTTTCCATCCAAGAGCCATCCCTGCCAAACGCCAAACCTATATATAATTGAGCTTATTCGGTGCACTCAATGCCTTCGAGGGCCATCATGGCTTTTCCTCCTTCTCTTTCAAAAATACCGACCAATCGTTCACACTCACTTCGAAGTTTAGCTTCTCCGTTCTTCGCGTTCCACATGATCCACTCTTCGACAGTCATCTTCCTCTCGGGGCTTGTGAGATCCCCATTGATAGAGTGAAGTATATCGTTGATATTCGCATTCTCTTTATTCGGAGAGTCCGATATGAAAATTTCTTCTGGATCCACGGGCTCCCACGGGTGGGAAGTGACTAGCTGTCCCGGAAGGGCACGCGGTTTCGAAGGCGAGGCTATGGGCGTGCTCGTCGCTAGGGGCACGAAAGCAGTATAAGGCTTGGAAGTTGACGATTGGGGTCGGTTGGATGGCCGGCTTGAAGGTGGGCGGTTCTCTGCGTCGGAGGATTGCGGGGGTGGAGATGGCGTGGACCCATGAACGCGTGCATTTGGAGACATAGGGTTGTTGGAAGCCCTCACTATCCTGTCCGACGGACGATCAATCATTCCTGGGCTGTTCAGTCTTTGCTGGGCGGCACTGCGTGTTGAAGACCGCTCCTGTTTCCCGGAAGCTTTGAATGCGACCTTCCTTGGTATGGTGTTTGAATGTTGGCTCTCGGGATCTATCCCTGAATCTCTGCCTTTAGAACTGATGTCCGTTGTTTTGACCTCCTTTCTTTGTGGTTCGGGTTTTGTCTTGCTTGGAATTGGGGATTGGTGGAGATCGGATGGAATAGGAGCAGCCTCTTCAACGACTATGGGCTCGTTTTGCTGCTGCTGCTGCTGCTTCTTCGACTTCTTTGTGTTGCCGGTCGAGCCCTTCGGCCGCCCAACTTTCTTGGGAACAGGCTTTTGTTGCACAGCCCTAGTACCATTGTCCTCTTCATCCTCAGGGATGCCTGCGTCTTCCATTTCCACATCGGCCTGAGTCGTCTGCTTCGGAGGTTCTAAGGTATCCCTTGTAGGCTTGTATGTGACAGCCTCGACTTTGTCAGTATTTGTGCTCGTGGGTTCTTCCTCAGCACGAGCGTGCGAGTTTTTCTTTGCAGCAGGCTTCTTTTTGGTGACAGGTTTTTTTCGCTGGCCTTTCTGGGGCTTGGTATTGGGCTCCACTTCAATATCACTAGTATTGATAAGTCCTTGCGCTGGTGGCGGACCGGATGCTGTCGATGTTGATGGCATGTGTGGTTTGTTTGTCGTGTGGCTGTCTATCTGCTCATCTTCATATGCTCCGACGTCTGCGGATAGACCTGCTTCTAGCTGAGCGTCGATCTCGGAATCATCGGGGATTTTTGATTTCATAGAGGCCTTCGAAGCAGTAGACGGTTTGCGAGTCTTTGAAGAGGATCGTTTTGATTTCCGTGCTCGAGGTGGTTGTTGTTCCTCCGTATCAACAAACTGTTCGTCGGACGCCAACTCGGCTCCATGATTTGCGCCAGTGCTTTCTGATCTTGTAGCCCTTCTTTTGGTAGGAGGCTCCGACTGGACTGCGTCATCCCTTCCATCTTCTACGTCATCTGCTTCGTTCATTGCGTCGCTGTTTCTCTTCTTTCCCCTTGTTGCTCTCTTTGGTCGAGATGCTTCAGCAGCGTCCCCGTTGTTACTTTCCACATCAGCCTGACTGCTTACTTCAACTGGATCTCCCTTCTTCGACTTGGTTTTCCTGCCCTTTGACTTGGCCGTTTTCTTAGTCGCTTTCGGTGCTTTGTTCGTTGACTGAGAAAGTGTACTGTGGTCCATTTCATCGTCATAATCTACCGTGGCTTCATCTGATACCGTTGTGGCAACGGACTGTGTTGATAGGCGCGACGCCTTCGATGTTCGTGTCTTCGTCCCGCGTGTTGACTTGGGCTTCTTCGATGCGAATTGGAAAAACGAACAGTCCGACGATCTGCGATAGTGTTCGTCGCTGGGTCCTGTTAGTGGATGGAGAAATATAATCATGCTGAGTCTTATTATACTTACTAAGGATCGTCTTTTGGTTCCCAGCCATCTAGGGATAGCTTGCAGTACGCGCAGCTTACGAAGTCATCGCTCTCTTCACTAGGACAGAAAAACCACCCCGCTTCGACCAGCTGTTGGAACGCCGTGCGTGTCAGTGAAGCTCAAACAGAGAATTCCTCCAGGTAACCGACCTTTTCTGTTTTGCACACCCATCCCCTCTTCCCGTCGTGCGGCCATCGCGACCCAAAGGTTGCTCTTCTTGCTTCTACGATTCTAGGGCTCGTGGGATCTTCTATCTCGGCTGGGTTGGATGATTGCCGGACAATATCCATCATAATCGCCCATCCGCATTCATTCGAGTGTTTCAGATGTTCTGTAATTGGATCATCTTCTTCCTCCCAGCCGTCGAGGGCTCTTTCGCACTGGAAGCATGCAGCGTTGTCCGGGCTAAGGGGTGTAGGCCTGTAGTAGAATCCGGCATGTGCCAGCTACGAAATAGTCAGCTAATTGAGGCCGTATAAACATGTACATCATAAACGAACGTGGAACATACGTCTTCTGGAGTAGGCCTTTCATGAGGCCAAGTAACATATTTTGTAGCTTTTGTGCCCGATGGTCTACCTTTCGGTGCCGATTCGTGAGAGGCATAGAAGGTCGCCAGCCTCGCCGCGACGGTCTCCATTCCGACAGCACTCATAGCGAAAATTAGTAAATATAGAATTGCACAATCATGGATATATCTGCTCCTTTCGGAAAACAATCGATTTCTTCCTCGAAAGGGCGCGTTGCTGCCGCAATGTAGCTGGAAAGCGGTTTGTTTACTCTCCTGGCCGAGGATTGTTTGGGGGATGTTTGTCGCGATTGGAAGACGCGGCGTAGGTCATGTGATAGCAAATCATGTGATAAGAGCTGCTGATATAAGCCAGGCCCAGGCGGGTGCCGAAGCCGACATTACAACGTCAGATCTATATCATCTCAGACTCGTGTGCTGCTGCTCGTCTTCTCTCCCCTCTTAACTACTACAGTTGCTGCTTCAACGTCTGCTGGAATGGCCTAAACTCGAATGCCCATGGTACCCCTAGCTTACTCTAGTTGCAGCTGTTGCTGTTCCTCCGCTCGCCGCCAACCAACATGCCTATGTCACATCTTCCTGTAAGATTCCTCCCGTTAGAAATCCAAGCTTTCACCAACACTAATGCATTTTTCCCCCGCTTAACAGCTCCTTTTGATACGGCCGCGTCTGGCATCTTCGTCTCAATTCCGCGTTTTCATTCCCTCCGTTCCTTCTTTTCCCCGCGGGAACCCCCAATGCTACCACCAGTTATCCACTGAGTCCTCCCCCACCCCGCATGATCGGGATGGTGTGCCCCCTCCTGGATTCAATGCTTCCGCGCATAAGGACCAGAACCTGCCATCTGGTGCCTCCCCAGGGTCATCCCACTCCGAGTCCTCAACTTCGCCATCCACGGCTACCAGTGACTGGTACGACAATCCGGACTTTACCATTTCCAACTTCTCCGAGCTACCTTCAAAAAACTTTGGAGTAAACCAACACATGATCATCAATGAGGAGTTCAAAGAGGCTCTGCGACAGATCCTGTGGCAGTTCAAAGCGCCAATACGATATGCGTTTGCCTATGGTTCAGGTGTATTCCCGCAGTCTAACAGGTCCGCGACTCCCGCCGAAAGCTCCCACCCTGCCGCTCCCAAAGCCATTCAGTCAGGTCAGGGAGGCAGTGGAAAGATGATCGATTTCATATTTGGTGTTTCTTACAGTCAGCATTGGCATGCGCTCAACCTCAACCAACATCGCGACCATTACTCTGGCCTGGGATCGCTAGGGTCATATCTTGTCTCTCAAACCCAGGAAAAATGGGGCGCCGGTGTCTACTTCAACCCCTATATTACTGTGAACGGGACCTTGATAAAATATGGGGTTGTCAATATTGACACATTGTGCAAGGATCTTAGTGACTGGGACACTCTTTACCTTGCGGGACGACTTCACAAGCCTGTGAAAATTCTCCGAGACCATCCAAGAGTCCGTCTGGCAAACCAAGTGAATCTTCTCTCAGCAGTTCGTGTGGCACTGCTGTTACTACCACCGAAATTCACCGAACAACAGCTGTATAGTACCATCGCTGGCATCAGTTACATGGGAGACCCTCGGATGGCCTTTGCCGCAGAGGATCCGCGGAAAGTGAATAACATCGTATCCTCACAGATCACAAATTTCCGTCGACTATACGCGCCTCTTATCGAGACATTGCCAAATGTGGCTTTCAATGATCCTCAATGCAGCGAACCTGACTGGGTTGACAACCCCGAGGTGAACGTTAATCTAGCTCAGGATATGGACCCGTTCAAGCGAGGAAATATGGTTCGAAGACTACCGAAATCTTTCCGGGAAAAGCTATATTTCCAGTTTCAGTCCAGATACCAGATTCCAAGAGCGGAATTTGATAAGATGATGCAACGAGCAAACGATGAAGACCCAGAGCGCGTTCATCGCCGAATAGGAGGCCAATTCGAGCAACGAATTGCTGCCGACGAGCACCTAAAAGAGGAAGTATCCAAGTCGATCAGGCAGACAATATCGTGGCCTAGCACAAGCCAAAGTATAAAGAGTCTGTTCACCGCTGGCCTTGCGAGAGGATGGCGTTACTTAAGAGAGAAACAGCAGAAGTTTGCCGCCTCGAAGCGAGAGTCAAAAGAAGAAGCGTCAAGCAAGTCGAAGAACGAATAAACTTCATTGGACATATTTTTTTTTCTTTTTGGGAACTACATACCCTCTATATACATATTAATGCGGCCTTGACTATGCATAAGCACCTACATATCTTGAGGATTATGGCGTTGATAAAGCGGGGGAAACGGACAAAGAGAATAGAAACATATCAGGCATATTTAGGCATAGATGTAGCATAGCTATTTGGATCAGTCAAAAGAAAATAAATACTTTTTTTTGGCTTTTTCAATTCACGCTTCCACAATATCGTATTGCGATAGATTGATATTGCGTTCATTCAAAAAGGGGAAAGGGCGTTAGTTCCATAGCGTCGAGTCATCGAATGGAGAGTTATATATAACCCCCGCCACCGCTCCGCTCCGATAACTTCGCGATAAAAACCCCATCGCAAACCCTTCCTCAACTCCCCTCCTCCACCTCTTCAGATAATCCACCTCCGCCAACAATGGCAGTCAAGAACCTCCCATTCGATCTCTCGAAATGCGCAAGACCCAATATTCTTCAATTGCAGCCCTACCGCTGCGCGAGAGAGTATGATTCCTCCCCACAACTTCACCGGAAAAGCACATAGAAGCTAACAGTGACTCAGTGACTACAAAGATGACGGGACAAACGTCCTGCTCGATGCGAACGAAAACGCCTACGGTCCCGGTCTCGTCTTGACAGCTGATGGAAAGCTACCAAACGGAGCTACAACGAATGGCTCAACAACAACATCATCATCATCATCATCAGGGCCAGAAATCGACTTCCTGGGCTTGCACAGATACCCCGATCCGTAAGATTGGCTCACCCCCATCTTGCTCTCACCCAGCAATTGACGCGCGCATGATCCTAACACTTCGTACAAAACAAACAGCCACCAAGCCGACCTAAAACAACTCCTTTGCACCCTCCGCAACACCCACACGCACACCCCCAAATCCCTCACCCCCGCCAACCTCTTCGTCGGCGTCGGCTCCGATGAAGCCATCGACGCCCTCCTCCGCTGCTTCTGCACGCCCGGCCAGGACAAAATCCTCACCTGCCCGCCCACCTACGGCATGTACGGCGTCAGCGCGCAAGTAAACAACATTGGAATCGTCAAAGTACCCCTGGACGTTAGCGACAACTTCTCCCTCCGGCCCGCAGCCATCAACGAAGCCCTCTCCGCCGACCCGGCCATAAAGATGGTCTACATCTGCTCCCCCGGGAACCCGACGGCAAACTTGATACGCAAGGAAGATATCCAACAGGTCCTCGAGCATCCGACGTGGAACGGCGTGGTGGTGGTTGACGAGGCGTATATCGATTTCGCACCCGGTGGGGCGAGTTTGGCGGAGTGGGTGGCCGAGTGGCCGAATCTGGTCGTCATGCAGACACTCAGCAAAGCGTTTGGGTTGGCGGGGATACGGTTGGGAGTGGCATTTACGAGTCCGGAGATTGCGCTTTTGTTGAATAGTCTCAAGGCGCCCTATAACATCTCTAGTCCGACCAGTGCGATTGCACAGGCGGCGTTGGCGCCGGCGAATCTAGCCCTAATGGAGGAGAATAAGAGGAAGATTTTGAAGCAGAGGGAGAGGCTGCTTGTGGAGTTGCCCAAGGTTCCTGGGGTTGGGAGGTTTTTGGGGGGCGCGGAGGCGAACTTTTTGCTTGTTGAGATGCTAGATGGGCCGGCGGAGAAGGGAGGGAAGCCGTGTAATGAGGTGGCTAATACGGTGTATAAGGCGCTGGCGGAGAGTAAGGGGGTTGTTGTGAGGTTTCGCGGGAAGGAGTATGGGTGTGAGGGGTGTCTGAGGATTACTGTTGGGACGGAGGAGGAGGTGACGAGGTTTCTGAGCGAGATTAGGGTTGTACTGGGGGCTATTTATGCGGCGAGGGGATAGATAGGGTGAAGATGGCGTTGATACCATGGGTTTAAATAACAGGGATATCCTAGAGAATATATAGATCTCGGGCTTATTTACTAGGTGTTTTCGATTTCGGATTACATTCTTGTTAAGATAGCAATGACAGTTGTTATAAATCTACTTATTCGCCTATTTCGCTGAAGACGACCGTTGAGCTTCGTCGTCCTCTTCTCGGTGAAGGCATCCAAACAACAAAAAAACAGTAGCGGCAACTTTCTTACAATTCCAATCAAGTTTTCCAGAATATCAATATAAAGTAATATCAAAAGTACATTCCCAATAGTTCCGCCAGGCCCACTTCCGGGGTATTTTCCCACATCCGAAGAACTCCAAGAAGCTCCAAAGGCCAAAAGGAAACCCAAATACGCCGTAGCCAAAAGAGATATTGTTCCCAGGAAACAGAAACGATGTATATAGCAAACGCCGCGCCTTCTGATATCGTACAAGGTCTGAGAAATCTATCAGATCTATGAAACAACCGTTAGCATTAAACTTCTGTCGACAGACAAGAGAACAACCTGAGCGATATATAAGTAAAAACATACCAGTCGTAATGGGGTGCGCATCGGAGCCCGCCCTCCATGTAGTAACATGGCGACAGCCTTGTTCGGAGTTGCCTGAAGTTTCCGATAGGCTTCATGGATATGCCTTGGCTCAATGGGTGTCCTCCCTTCTTCAGGAGGGTCAAAAAGCCCAGTCTCCCGTTTCCGCTTCTTGGTTTTTTCACCATCATCTGACGCTCCACGCCCCTTCTTACCACGGTCCTCCTGCTCCTTCACCTTCAAGGCCTCTTCAGTCAATGTCTGCACAATTTCAAAGGTGAGAAACCCAAGAATGTCGACAATGTCGTCGTTGGGCCTAAAATCTGTCACTATCCCGAAACCCGCCCATTCGCGGAATCTTTTGGCTTTGCGAAATGTAAAGGAGGCCTGTCGACAATCTGACCAGAAAACATATTCTTCTCGTGTCATATTCTTTGTGCGTTCGTCTGCGTTCGCAAGACGTTGTAGAGTGGCATAATTCTGTTCCTCCTCCTCTTCATCCTCCTCATCTTCGCGTTCGGGAACTTGAACTGAATACAGGTTGTTGAGATCCCAAGGCAAACCAACTTTGGCTCTTTTGTTTTTGGGCTTGGCTGCAACATCTGAGGGGCCAGCAACGCCAGCCCCAGCCAACGGGTCATCACCAGCCCCAAAATCTGCTGCATCAGCACCACCTTTGTCATCCGAGTCCTTGACGTTTTTTCGAACATCTTTCCAAGACAAGAATGTTTTTAGGCGTGACACTTTAGCCTTGTCGTGGCGAATTAGGAAAATCAGATCGTCGGTGGAGATGGATCGAACTCCCCGTCGGGCTGCTAGGGCAGTGCTTCGACTAAGCTTTGGCAACGGTAAGCTCGAGATGTACCCAACTGGAATGAATAAACACTCACCATTTCAATAACCTGCTGGCGTACGATTTCTTCGATTAGTGTTGTTGTTTCAGCTGATGGTTCTGCTGTCTCGCCAGAGACAAACATCATCTGGCCCAGTAAGTTAGTAAGTCTGTCTTTAAACTCTTCCACTGTCTCATCATCATCGTCCTGGTCCTCGTCCTCGTCCTCGTCCGCGTCCCTGCTGATGTCCGTATTGGAACCGGCGTTATCTTCGTGCTTTGGTAAGGTATCGAGCCTTTCGGCCTTGATTCCGGAAGCTGCTTCATGAGCGAGAATCTCAGGATAATCATAGGCAAGACTGCCTCTGATGCCCTTCCCGTTTTTATCTTGCTTTACGAAGGCAGGCATATTGATATGAAATGAGGGATCCCCCCAATGAGCTGATTGTAGAGGAGCTTGATCCACTGAATAGCTATACGAGTAGCCGCACGGTTATATGAATCGTTGAGGAGATCTTCGGGAGTTTACAGAAGGCGTGTCAAGGGGAGAATAACCCTGGAAAATGCCAGCATGACCTTGATGAAAACAAATATCGTTGCTATGGAGAAGTGAATAACACTTTCTCACATACAACGGAGGACATATCGAATTATTCGATACTTCCACTGTCTAAATCAAATGTTCAACCTGTCAGGTCCAAAGACTTTAACAGTTGAAGCCATTTATGAAGAAGCGCCGTTGAAGAGGAAGTTCGAAACATTGTATCCGCTTTCCCCTTGCTGCATGCAGCCTTCGATGACTTCGCCTTTATCCAATCGGTCGCATATCCCGTAGTTCTATATACTGATAGAATTGGTTTCCGCGAACGGCAATCACTAGACCAAATGGCTCAGCTTGACTAACGATATAAGACAGGCGAGCTTCGTTCAATATGGGTCGGATCGGGTTATCGTCGGTTGTCGTCCCCCAGGGCGAAGACATTCTGCAAACGAATAATTCCGGGCACCTTTATATAGTAGCTTCGCGATGCCATCTCTTATAGCCTGACCCCTAACGACAGCGCTTTGTGACTGACGTTATGTATAATATTCCTGGGATCGCGAGCTAATAGCCAGTGATTCGAGGGTTCGCGGGGCCACGGAATCGGAAGACGACGTTCGGCACGGGGACCAGCGGACCAGACTCAGGACTTTCACGAGAGCTTCATAAAGACCCAGCAGAAGGGAACTATATAGCCTTACCTGTTGTATCTCCTGACGGTATTTGGGTGATCGCTCCGTCATCTTGGCGGTGTTCTACGATTTCGCGACACGAAGGCAGCAGGCGGGGAGGGCGGGTCACGGCGAAAGTGGTCTGGGGAGCGCACAATCATAGCCCTGGGATGAAGGGGATCTGTATACTCGTGCAGATAGACGGAGGTAGAGGAGGTGCTGTAGATGAGCGGAAAGAGAAGCGGGCGTCTATCTTATCGTAGCTGTCGGCATCCGAACCTGGTTGGTGATGGGACGTCGCGACCTCCGATACGGCTCCACGTGATGCCAAGCCCGCGGGCTAAATGGCTGGACTCCCGGTAACTTTGGTAACTTCGGATGAAGTAGTATACTCTTTTACTTGCTACCTCCTAACTAAGAGAGGATTGGCTATGGCTTCGCTATTCGATACAACAACCTTTTCCGACGGTCAATTCCTTGTCTCCGCAGCGTGTATTCTCAAAGGTCCCCAATCGCGGACAGAACGCGCCAAGCTGGGTAATTCGATACAACGCGCTCAGAAGACGTGGATATAACAATTTACTTTGCATAGTATAGTAGGAGTGTCTATATTGCGGCCTAGATGCCATTCCGCCGAGTCAACAGAGATATAATCAAGCTTAACGTTGCGTACGAAAAGGCATATGTCTGTACGGAGCACACAGGCACAAGTATGGCTTTCAACTAGCATCAGTTTGATTTCCTGGATGTTAAGGACCGTATCACAATGCCGATATACGTCGAAAAATGGGATCTACCTAGGTGGTTTGAGCGGCTTCGCTGCCGTTGACAGGACTATTCGGAAATTGTATTCCAGAGGCGAATGGGATCATTACAACATTGCGTATCAGCATTGAGATCCGCAGAGGTGTTCTTTGGGGACATCAACACGTATCCTGGTTTTCACACGGCCTAAAAGCATGCCACCTTAGGAGGAAAGAGGGAGATAAAGGAAGACGATGATCCAAAGCACGTCTCTTCCGCAAAAGTTTCTTTCTCAAATATGGCAAATCTAGATCCTATGCGTTGTTCGTCAGATGATAGTACCTGCCATTGAAAGAAAATAATAAGTGAAGATGTTCTACTTCTATTACATGCTGATTGAGAGAGCCAGACTAAATTATAAATGAATATAGCCGTGGGGGAATTGAGCAATGATAATCAGAAAGGCAATGATGGTTATTCTGTTTCAACAATAAAGATGCGCCGGCTGCCGGAAGCTCCAATAATCCGGCGCATTGGTCACCCCACTTCCTTCATTGGTTGTTGGCGGGGTATCTTTGGCTGTATCAGAAAAAAGTGTCCAGCAACATCAACTATTATACTTCATGTCCAGTTCACACGCAGCACCGCCATCATGCTGTATCTCGTCGGGCTAGGTCTCGCGGACGAGACGGATATTACAGTCAAGGGTTTGGAAGTCGTCAAAAAGGCTGAAAGAGTGTACCTGGAAGCCTACACCAGCATCCTGCTCGTGGACAAGGAAAAACTAGTGCGTCGTGCTCTACTGAACGATATAATACAGATCCTTAGCCTAGAGGCTAACATAGACCGCAATTGATCAGTAGGAAGCTTTCTATGGACGACCTGTCATAGTAGCAGATCGCGAATTGGTCGAGACTGGCAGCGATGAAATATTGCAGGGCGCTGACAAGGTAGATGTCGCATTCCTGGTCGTTGGAGACCCATTCGGGTAAGTAGCCCTTGATATTTGTTTCATATTTTATTCACCTTCACAGCTAACAAATCTATGTCAATCCAGAGCTACGACTCACACCGACCTCGTCCTACGCGCCCGTGAACTTGGGATCAAGACATCAACCGTCCCCAATGCCTCGATCATGTCAGCCATAGGCTGCACCGGCCTCCAACTCTACAACTTTGGCCAGACTGTCAGCATGGTATTTTTCACGGAGACGTGGAAACCGTCTTCGTTCTACGACCGGGTAAAAGAAAACGTTCAACTGGGGTTCCACACCCTTATGCTTCTTGATATCAAGGTTAAAGAGCAGTCGCTAGAGAATATGGCTCGTGGTCGGAAGATCTTCGAACCACCACGATACATGACGGTTGCGCAGTGCGCTAGTCAGATGTTGGAGATTGAGGAAGAAAGGAAGGAGGGTGTGTACGGTCCTACGAGCCTTGCCGTGGGTGCTGCACGCGTTGGCGCGACAGATCAAAAGCTTGTCGTGGGTACATTGAAGGAGCTATGTGATGTTGATATGGGGAAACCATTGCATAGTTTGGTTCTCCTGGGGAAGAAGACGCATGATCTGGAAAGAGATTATATCCGCGAGTTTGCTGTTGACCAGGCGACGTTTGATGAGGCATGGAAAAGTAGATATGGGACGGGTTCATGATTGAGTGATGACACAAGAAGGTAGATAATATAGATAATTCCGCATAAAGTATGCAAACGCAAAGCAATTTGAATGATCTGGGGGAAAATAGAAATCAACAAACAATACGGAGTATAAATGCGGCGTATACAAATATCTTTCAACAATTCAATTTGATTGACATGAAAATGGTTCCTCAAGGTTCCATAACCACCCCACCTGCAAACTAACTTAGCAGATTAGCCGGCAAGGCTGGAGCTAGCAATCATCAACGTTGCGGTCTGGAAGATGTCGTCCATGACGTAAAACAAACATCAGCAGAGGGAAAAGATATGAAAAAAAAAAAAAAAAATCAATATTAAGACATGAATCCGACGTGAGAAATGTTTGAGCATTCAATCAATTGAGAAAGTCCATATCAATCTCATTCTTGTGTTACGTCCGATTCACAAGCGAGATATTTCCACTGATATCAGATTCAATCCAAACCTCTCCACAACACTACGACCCATCAATCAATATCAATCAATCAACCAAACTTATGCTCACGGAAACCGGTTTGCCTGTCTCATGCTTGCCGCTCGCTCAGAGCCGGCCATAGTCCGGTCCCTTGGCTTGTCCTGTCTCCGCACCATGTCGCCTACCACGTCGTGTCTGGCGTTTAGCATGGATGTGGCCCGCCGTCCGTCCGTTGAACCCCCAACAAAAATCGGTTCGGCGGCAAAAGTCAGCCCTGTCAGGGCAAAAAATAAAATAATAAATAATTAAAAGCCAATTCTCACCCCGCGTGGTGGCATCTATACTGTGATCCCAGGGGCATCTGAAGGCTGTCACGGTTTCCTTCCTGGCCCAAGCGCGATTCAGCGCCCAACAACAATAATTGAGCCACTTTTCTCATCAGCCACAGCCATGACCCAGAGTTACATGATCCCCTGGCTCTATGATTTTGGCATATGGATATTTTCCGTATGCATCGACACCTTCTTCCGTGAGGTGTGTGCTCGAGGGGCATGGCGGATCCCCAAGAGCGGTCCGGTCATCGTCGTCGGCGCGCCCCATGCCAACCAATTCATCGACTCTGCTATACTAATGCGCATACTGAGACACGATGCTGGCCGCCGTACTTCGTTCCTCACTGCTGACAAGACCATGCGCGAGCCGTATGTTGGCACCATGACTCGGCTCATGGGAGCTGTGCCGGTTGTGAGGGCTATGGATCTTGTCAAACCCGCTGAAGGTACGATGTACTTGCCCGATCCGGACGGTGATCCGACTTTCGTTTGTGGGCGGGGAACGGACTTTACCAGTGAGCTGTTTATGGAAGGGGGTTTGATTATGCTTCCCAAGGTGGGCAGGACGAGTGTTGAGCAGCAGACGATTGCTCAGATTATTGGGCCGGAGCAATTGCGACTGCGCAGACCTTTCAAGGCGTTTGAGAAGGACCACCCACTCTACGACGGACTACGCAAGGGGACCCCCTTCAAGGTTGCGCCGTATGTCGACCAGAGCCAAATGTTTGACGGCGTGTACCGTGAGCTTTGCAATGGGGGTTGCGTGGGTATCTTCCCGGAAGGCGGGAGCCATGATCGCCCCAATCTACTTCCGTTGAAGCCCGGAGCGGCAATGATTGCTCTAGGTACCCTTGCACGCAAACCTGACTGCGGCCTAACCATAATTCCCTGTGGCATGAACTATTTCCATCCAAACAAATTTCGCTCACGGGCCGTTATTGAGTTTGGCAACCCCGTTCAAGTTCACCCGGACCAGATCGAAGCCTATAAGGCGGGTGGTGATCTCAAACGGAATGCAGTGGGATCATTGTTGGAAACAATTCAAGAATCACTTGCATCTGTTACCCAGCTGGCCCCTGATCATGAGACGCTTATGGTCATCCAAGCTACGAGAAGATTGTACAGGCCTCTACGGATGAAGCTCCCCCTGCCGGTTGTTATCGAAATCAACAGACGACTTCTTAAAGGCTACACGCTGTTCAAAGACGAGCCTCAGGTTTTACAGTTGAAAAAAGCGGTATCGGACTACAATCGTCGACTAAAGGCATTGGGGATTCTGGACCACCAAGTAGAATGGGGCAATGTCAAACAACGGCCGTGGTGGCTGGTCTTGTGCATCCTGCTATACCGGATCGGTGAATTCCTCACGCTGGCAGCGGCAACCTTGCCATCGGTTGCTTTATTCTGGCCCGTCTTCGTCACTACAAAGATAGTTTCTGTCAGAAAACAGCGTAAAGCCCTCGCAGCTTCTGTTGTGAAGTTGGAGGGACGCGACGTCGTCGGCAGCTGGAAGGTTATTGTGGCGATGGGGTTGGCACCAGCATTGTATACCTGGTATACAGCAGTAGCGACTACCTGGCTTCATTACTGTCGCAACGACGGGTATTACTCCTCTATCGTGGCTTGGTGGATGAACCCCAGCACGTATATCCCTGATGTTATCCCGTTATGGTTCTTTTACATCTTCTTCTTCGGGCTCATGATCGCAGTCTCCCTTGCTGGTCTACGCATTGGCGAAATAGGCGTCGACGTACTTAAGTCGCTGCCTCCGCTTCTGCTGGCCTTGAATCCGCGATCAGCCAGTTCCTTGGTCAAGCTACGGGCAGAAAGACAGGCTTTGTCCGCCCAAGTTGTTGAAGTTGTTAATACTTTTGGACCCGAAATCGTTCCGAATTTTGAAGCGGAGAAACTTGTCCATGATATTCCCGGGAATGACGACGCGTATCAGTCTCAGTTGAAGAGCATGCCTCCCAGCGAACCTGAGAGTCGGAATAGGAGTCAAAGTCGCAGCAGCGGCAGAAGGTCTGGTAGCATGGGATCCTTTTTCCAGGGCAATATGCTCAAGCCCTTGTCTACCATATCGGATGATAACTTGGGCGAGGTGAATAGGAGAATTAGGGACTCCGGGCATGAGAAGGGCAGACAGCGGTCTAGAAGAAATGCCGACGATGATGAGTCGGATGAAGATGGTGTTTTGGTGGATGGAGCTTCCAGCATTGAAATAGGAGGGCTAGCGGAAGAGAAGAAAATAAGATGATGATTCGAATATGCATTGAGATGAATAATGAGATTGTCTTGTTGGGGCAGTTGTATATAGTTGTTTTTGTCCCCAATTACGGAGTACTTACGGAAGATGCCCTAATTGCCAATATGATGGCTCTTACAATGTCAATTTCGCCCTTATAAGCTCTCACATTTGAAGGAACAACTCTTCAAACCATATCTCCATCTTGTCCTCCCTACTGCGTCCCCCCATCCATGGATCCATGGATATCAGATTAGTCATGTGACGTGCAACCCCAGGCCCATACCTAGGTATTGCCCGAAGAGGAAATGGGATTGTCAATCCTTGCATGCGGCGGCCCTTGCGCATTTGATTGCTGCAGTCGACGACATCGAAAGGCATTGCGCTGCCTATTGATTATAATTATGAACACGCAGAACGCAGACAAGGTCATGAAGTACCTCCGCAGCAGGTTCATTAACTACCAAACCTTTCTTCAATAGCATCGCCTCCACTGACACCCAGAAAAGGACAGGCCTCTATTAAACTAACTCCATACCTCCTCCCAAGCACCCAATTCATCTCTCCTATTAGCTTCTCCAATTCGTTCCAATAAATCAGTCCTCATACCGACCCAAACATGATCACCGTCTACATCCTCTACGGCTTCCGCTGGCCGCGCATGGAACGCCCAATCGCCCCCGGCGTACGGCCCTACATAATAATAAACAATATCGACGACGCCTCCGCCGAGTACCTGCAATACCCACACGCAAACGCCGCTATGCTCGAGACCTTCCAAAAGCGCATTGACAAGGACATGCTCGTCCACCTGCCCAACCTTCAGCTCATAGAACAATACGACCCGGAAGATGTCAGTGCCGACGCTGTCACACAGCCCTATGCGTTTGTTGCAGCTAGCACGTCGACTATGCGCGCCAGGGCGCTGGGTGGTGCGGGGTTGAGCTTTAGCCCGCAAGAGATTATGGAGAGGGAGACGGGATTGACGGCGGACGGGGAGGAGATGTTGAAGAAGCTTAGGGATGAGTTGGCGCCTGATGCGGAGATTGGGTGGTTTGTGGTTTATAATGGGGAGCCGGAGAGGGGGATGGGAGATGGGGAGGATGAGAGAGAGGAGGATGAGGATGAGGATATGGGTAGAAGTAGCGAGGGGAAAGATGTTGCTGATGGCGCGGTTGGGTCAAAGGTATGTCTACTTGTTCCTGCCCTTGCTCTCTGTTACTGTGGGCTGTAAGATCGACTGGGTGGCTGATGGGTATTATGTGCTTTTAGTCCCCGAAGACCACGAAAACTAGAGGATTGAGAGACAGGTTATTTGGGACGTGAGACCAACACGTGGGTTTCAATGGGTTTGTTCTGCGCTTTGCTTGGTGTTTGATATATGTTGGGATTGATCTATAGTAGGGTTCATGATGGGATTGTTTAGCCCGGAGTTGTTTGGACTTGCTTTTTTCACACTTTTGTTCAGTTATAACTATGGCACATATAAACAACATGTTGGATACTAAAATGAACTTTAATTCCTTTCTATTCCTTCTACCTTCAATTAATCGTATTGTAACTAGGTGGTAGTCATCACCGCGGACACGGGCGGAAGGCGGTGAAATGCGGCAGAATCGTCGGGGAAGTCGTCCATGCGGAGTTCAAACGAGCATCTCAATACTAGTATCTTGCGAGCTCAACGTCCCCCCATGAAGCATCAGCCAAATTGAGGGCTTGGTACCAGGCCATCTATATGCGGGATGGTTCTCTCTTTCATCCTTATTCAAAACAGGCAGTATGTGGCGCCTCCTACAAACGCTGACACTCCGAGCAATGAACTCCACTAACTGACGCGGTGAAGAGGCAAGACTCGTCTGGCAAAGTGGTATGCGCCATACAACGTAAGTGGCTTCATTCCTGAATAGTATAATCATTCTGCATATTTTGGATTGATATAGCTAACAGATATCAGGACGATGAGAAAGTAAAGCTAAAGGGAGAGGTCCGTTTTGCCCCTATTGACAGCTTACCCCCTTATCCGCAAAACCGATACGACCATGACCAGTTTCGATATCTAGGATACAGACTTATTTGAGTCTTACAGGTCCACCGTCTCGTCGCTCCCCGCGACCAAAAATACCAATCCAACTTCGTCGAATTCCGTCGCAGCACCAAGATCGTTTACAGGCGGTATGCGGGTCTGTTCTTCTGCGTCTGTGTCGATGCGAACGATAATGAATTGGCGTATCTGGAGGCTATACACTTCTTTGTGGAGGTGCTAGATCAGTTCTTTGGCAACGTCTGCGAGCTGGATTTGGTTTTCAATTTCTACAAGGTCAGTCCGTTGTCCGGTGGGTTGGTTAAAGACGGCGAGCGTATTTCGTTGTTTGGGGAGATGGGATTAAGGGGGCCTGATCAAGATATATGTTACGTTTGGGGCAGTTCGTGGCTAATTCTGGCATTTGTATATTTAGGTCTATGCTATCCTCGACGAAGTGTTTCTCGCGGGCGAGGTTGAGGAGACGAGCAAACAGGTTGTGCTGACAAGATTGGAGCACTTGGATAAGCTTGAATGAATTGAACGAGGATATATACCTGGCTGCCTGTCCTTTCTTTGCTGCTTCCTTCGTTGCTATTGCCTGTATGAGCTTTAACAGCACGATAGGATGTCATTAATACCCCCAATTGTATATTGCCATTTTTCCTCCCTTTGTTTGCGCCTTCCATAATACAGAGAATATGTGACGAGGGACTTGTACACTTGGGATTGACGTTGCATTGTTCGATCTAGTCTTGTCCTTCCATATCCTTTGAGATCCCTTCTGATACTTTGCCCTGTCTCGACCCTGTTTGCAGCAGTTCGTTTTAAATCTAACCCTGATGACCGCTCACACCCATTACTGCTTCTTCGGAAGTCGACGGGATATATCAGACAGATTCCCACCAGGTATTCTCAATAGTTAATCAATGCGTAGATCTTGTAGTAAGGGCAATCTAGCAAGCCAGCATTGTTTCAAGTTTCAACGTCCACTGGACCGCCTTGAGTCTTGAAGATCAATCAATCAATTGGCGGCTGATCGACCCTTTTATCACAATCTCCGTCGGTCTATAGGGCCGACGTTGACGGAATTCGACGATGTCCGAGATACAGGAAATCAAATGCTAGGATAACAATAATATGTTCTCGAAGTTCGAAACGGGAATCCTCGACTTCTCCCGCTCCGTCCTGATCCAAGGTATCATCCATGAACAAAAACAGCCCGGGTACAAGCCACAAGTGGCCCGGCTGTTGAAACAAGACACGCAAGCCAATGAAAGGGGGCGTTTAAATAGAAATTGGTGGGGGGTTATTTAGTAGTTGATCAGTGGACTCCGTTCGCCACGATTTTCTGGCGAGAGTGCATTTTTGGTGGAGTTGGAAAATGTTTCATGCTGAATACAACGATTACGCCGCAAATACTCCGTTCATCCCTTGCTGCATTAATATTCCTGTCAAAGTTTGTTCTATGGTTTACCCCTGGATGTTCTCGAATAAAGCTCCCCCGCAATAGACTCATGCATGGCCCTCTATAGTATTACGGAATATGCTGCCTTATCAAAGATAATAATGCAAACGAAGGGATACGAGTTGAAGTCATCCAGAATCATCTATCAATTTTAGAACCTGGGCATATCTATGAGCCTAGCATTGGCGGGTAGCATAGCGGGCTTTGCAGCGCCTGTATGCGTAATACTCCTTGCCAGGGTTACCATCCCCACCGTTAGCATGAGCGGTGATTATACGCGGACATGTCGTTCTCCATATTTTTCCCGCCGGCATGCTTAATCCTGACAGGCTCGAAGCTCAGGCATTTTGTAACAGTTTGGATAAAAACCTTGGGATCAACTGCTGGGTTGTTCCGGCCCTGGGTCATGACCTAGAACATCCTCAAGCATGTTGATATTCTGCTTCTTCTAACCTTCTTTCTCGTCCTTTTCTTTTCCCTTTCCCATATTTCACAATCTCTTCTGCTTCAATTTAATTGAAACATACCACATTCTTTTATACCATATATCCCACCTATACGGTCCTTTATATCTTCATCTTGTTCACTTTAGACGAATAGATTGTTCATAGACGCTCGCTTTCTCGCTCTTTTTTATTCTCCGCCATAAAACTATGGCTCACGCAGATTCTCTCGCTCCTCAACCAATAACGGACATTTTCACAGACGACACTTGCATAGACCGGCGGAAATGCCATCGGACAGTTCCTATGAAGGTCTTGGCCCTCGGGGTCGGGCGGACAGGCACCGCATGTAAGTATTTAAAATCCAAAAGGCTATGTGCAAAAGGGTTACTGACGAAGATATATAGCTTTGCGAGGCGCTCTTGAACGCCTTGGATACGTCGATACATACCATATGATGAGCGCAAGCGTCGAAAATCCTCCAGACTGCCTGATGTGGCACGATGCGCTGACAGCCAAATACGACGGCGTCGGAGAATTTGGACGGAAAGAATGGGACCAACTTCTAGGCAATTGTCAAGTACGAAACAGAGAAACCCCCCTCCCTTCCCCGCTCCTCGATGTCGCAAAAACAATCGCTGACATCGTTTTGAACAGGCCGTCTGCGACTGGCCCGCATGCGCCTTCGCAAAGGAGCTCATTGAAGCCTACCCACACGCCAAAGTCATCCTCACCACCCGCGACGTCGACTCCTGGCACAGCTCCGTAATGAAAACCGTCTGGTGGCGCGTGACAGACCCGGAACACCGCTTCGTCTCCAATTTCAGCTGGGCTGCCAGCATGTATTATCCCATGCTACAGAAATTCTTCGACACATTCTTCAAGGGCGATTTTCCCAACAAGGGCAAGCAAGTGTACCTGAACCATGTCGAGGAAGTGCGCAGTCTTGTGCCGCCAGAGCGATTACTCGAATATAAGATCGGCGAGGGCTGGGGACCCCTCTGCGAGTTCCTGGGCGAGGAAATTCCAGATACCCCTTTCCCGCGCGGGAATGACATGCAAGGATTCGTCGAGCGATGCCAAACGCGCAACCGACGACAGATGATGAATGCCGGTCTGCAGGCGGTGGTCATGGGCGGATCGATGATTGCCGCTGGCCTTGCTGTTGCTGCGGTTTGCAAGCGCTTTTTCCGCTAATTTCCTTTTCTGACTACGGCCTCGCGAGACATACACATGTCTTTCATGCTTTTTGTTATTTTGAAGTTTCAGGTCTTAGAAGGCGCCGGGCGTTATTTCATGATTTGAGCTTTTTTCTGCATTCCTTTCACATTTTCCCATTTCTGTTTCTCATTGACATATTTTGATAATGATTTTTTCCCCGTCTTTCCGTTTATTTCCGCCCAAGCCCCTGTCATGCATGTTTATTATATCCTACCCATTTTTTAACTCCGTCGGGGTGCATGGAGCTCCTCCGACATTTCATTTTGTTCAATTCCCTTGCTTGTCTTTTGAGACGGAAAGATCTTGTCGATTTTGCTATCTGTGATTATGGGCTGGGTTTTTGTGTTTTAATGGTAGACGTGCGGAGTATATCTTGCTCACCCCATCCGTCTTTGCTCTGTCTAGGACCCTTGCATCCTATTATTTTGACATCTGCATGAGAACCTGCACTGTTCATAAAAATTAATATATCCTCATTAAAGACCAGCATCAGCTTGTTGCATGGATTTGAACACTCCGAAGAATCGTACGGTATAGTAGTTTCAATACCGTAAAATTACAAGCCCTGCCATCTCTTTCTAGCCCCTTTTCTGTTCCTGGTTTCAACCGGAACCGTGAACGCGTAAGATCCAGTCCAAGGACCAAAGCGACAACTCGTAGATCCACTAGGGAGATATGGTAGTGGGGAATACGTCCCCCAATGACCCGGACTATCGCGTGAAGAACCTGAAAAAGAGCCAAGAGGTTAATATATGGGACAAACCAGCTTGCGTGGCCTCCGTTGTGATGTTGTATTATTATTTGATCGCCTTTTTCTTACTCCATGATTTGCACCAGGATTTACCAGCAAATGGCAACGCAGCAACAAGCCGGGCACTGTGTGCGTCTCACGCCCGTAAATAACTGAGCAGCGGCGTACCTATGTTGAGTGTAGGATCAGTAAGCGAGGGTCGGAGAAATACCTGGGGAAATAAGCAACAGTGCTAACTTGTTCTCGGTTTTTATCTTGAAACACAAGTAGTACTGAAACACGGATAAGGATTTCGAAGATTTCTTTTATATGGAAGAAGGATTTTCCGAAACTTGTGGGTTCAACGGTCTTCAACTCCCTGGTCTGCGGAAGATTCTTTCCTTGTAGCGTTAGTTCCCCCACGCATGAAATGGTCGGATAGAGCCTGTAATTATCCCCGCCGATTCTGATACGTCATCATCGTTAGATAGTCGGAACTAGGTAGGTGGAGCTGACATGTCAGACGTAAGATAGGCTGGCCCCTGGTAAGCCAACGGTTCAGGCCGGACTTGACTGCGATCATCGATGGGCTCAGAAAGCAGAAAGGTGTTTCAATTTGGGTTTTCTACGACCAATAAGTTGGGAGGACAGAGGAAGCCTTTCCGCGTTGAACTTGATGAAACGGACGGAAAAGGGGGAATGAAGATATTGGTCCACGGTTCTCTTTCTGGAGACAGGTGGAGCTTTTTTATGCCTTGTTCGAGCGCCGAGCGGGCAGATGGACTACTTAGTACTAGGGCTTAGGCCGTAGGGCGCGTGTCAATCTGATTTTATGGCCCGGATAATTGTTATGCAGACATGGGTTGGTTCGGATCCTTCCCCCTCACGGAAAGGAAACCTTTTGGTAAGCCAGATCGAATGCAGCGATTATTCCGTTACATCAAAACGTCTTCCCCTCCAAAGATTTCATCGATATCCAGCATCAACCGTCACACTTCAAACAGGGTGTGATTGACTGGTGAAGATCGCCAATCCGAAACCCGGGGACTCCGATAATCCTGCACGCTTTCGAGTCCGCACCCTCAATTTTCCGCCCGCATCTCGCACCGCTAGGCGCAAGTTAATTCTGGATATACGCCGCATTTCAGATCACGGGGTATATGGTTGCACTCGTTCTTATCTGGGACTGCACGTCTTACAGGGGTACGGGGGGGAGCGATGGCTGGCAGCCATAACCGGACCGACTCGGTTTCCACTGGCATTAGCATCGCGAAGTCCAAACCGAAAGCCCGAAACAGTTCCGCAAGTGGCCTCGACCTACATATTAACAATAATCTGGAGAACCGGAACGGTAGCTTTGAGCCAGATTCAGATCAAGAAGAATGGGAGCCTGCAAGTATGGAAGGCGGAGCGCGCGAACATAAGCGAATGCCATCGGGGGTGCACTACCGTGCAGCGGAAAGATTGGAGAGTAATGTGAAGCCACAACAGGTGACATGGATGTCTCTTCCACGAAAATGCCAGTTGGGAATACTCGGTCTTTGTCGCGTGTTTGATTTCCTTCAAATCACCTCTCTACAAGCCTACATGTTCTATCAGCTCAAGTCGTTTGACTCATCACTGTCCGACTCGGCGATATCGACGCAAGCCGGCTTCCTTCAAGGAGCATTCACGGCAGCTCAGTTTGCTACTGCTATTCCTTGGGGTCGTGCTGCAGACGCAAAATGGGGCGGGCGGAAGTTCGTTTTACTTGTTGGCCTCCTTGGGACGGGGTTGTCTTGTATAGGAGTCGCATTCTCAACATCATTTGCCCAAGCGATGTTTTGGCGCTCTTTTGGTGGAGCTATCAATGGTATGGTTGGAATAATCCGGACTATGATCGCAGAAAATATCAAAGAGAAGAAATACCAGTCTAGGGCCTTTTTAATTCTACCAATTGGGTTCAACATTGCTTCGTTATTTGGACCAGGTAAGGCAGCGAAATCTTTATCCGTGCGGTGTTGCGACGATTGTCAAATGGCTAACATATCGATTGCGTCCATTTTACAGTCATGGGTGGCTTCTTAGCAGATCCTGTCACGAGCTATCCGCGCTTATTTGGAGTCAACTCGACGTTTGGCGGTAGCACTGGGGTCCAGTGGTTGATAAAGTTCCCTTATGCACTTCCGATGCTTCTAAATGCTCTCTTTATGGGCTCCTGTGCAGTTTTGGTTTGGCTTTTCCTCGAAGAGGTAATTTCCCCTCCTAAGAACGGGCTGGGGAAGTGACGTTATTAACTTTCGGTTAGACTCTTGATGCTTGCAAGAATGGCCCAACCCTATGGGCTTATCTGTTGGGAATGATTTCACGCGGACAAGACCTTTTGTCATCCCGTTCTTCGCATCGGTATTCCAGGCCTGCCTTCCAGGACTCTGATGGCACGGAGAACCTGCTTCGGAATTCAGAAGACTATCCCCCGGCATACGAGCTGCAAGAAAGGGCAAACAAGGTTCGCCAGCCTATGCGCAAGCGGGTGCTGCCTTTCCGCAGAATTTGGACATCGAACGTCCTCTGTACTTTGCTAGCTCAGGCATTTTTTGATTTCCAGATGGGGTAAGTTATGCATGAGAATATTTGGCTTGTCAGACCTGCAATATGCTAATCCATTGTGTAGAGCCTTCAATAATCTTTGGCTCCTTTTTCTATCTACCCCGCGCTATGATGCGGCGGACCCGTCAAGCCCACCGCAGAAACTTCCATTCGTTTTCACCGGAGGTCTCGGAATGCCACCACAGAGTGTTGGATTTGCGACGTCGATTGTAGGTGTCATTGGTATGATTCTGCAATTTTCCATTTACCCTTCGATAAACTCCCGTCTGGGTACTGTAAGAAGTTATCAGTACTTCCTCTCGGTTTTTCCGCTCGCCTACGCGCTAGCACCGTTCATCTCTCTCAGTCCGTCCACATCCCCTCCACCTTCACAGGCCACTGGTATATCTGTGTGGATTTCGATAGTTGTAGTGTTGTTCTTGCAAGTTTTGTCACGAACTTTCACACTGCCAACATCCATTATATTGCTGAACAACTGTTCGCCACATCCATCAGTGCTGGGCACTGTACATGGAATTGGACAGTCCGTCTCGTCAGCATTCCGCACCATTGGACCGGTGTTTGCAGGATCATGGTATGGATTGGGTATTGAGATTGGCATGGTTGGACTTGCTTGGTGGCTAGTCGCGTTTGTGTCGTGTCTTGGATGTATAGCGGCCTTCTGGGTTTATGAAGGCTCAGGCCATGAGATTTTTCTCCCTGGAGAGGAGGAGGAGTAGGAAGGAAGCAAGCTCCTTGTTGTTCCGCATCCTAGTTCCTAGTTGCTTTAGACGAGACGGATTTTTAGTAGATGGACTAAAAAATAGGCCCAGGGACCAGACCTATGGGTCGTCTCGTGGGGTGTCGCGTGCTGTTGCTGGCTCAGCACTACCGCGACATTTGGATGCATATAGACTTGTTATAATATACCCAAATGCGAATTACTGCGATGGCATAGACATCTTATAGCATGCATAGACTGATGTTTGCTCTTGTTTCTGTCCAAGGTTGTCTCCTTTTCTGCGATGGAGCAGTCTGATATCGGGCTATGCTGGTTCTGGACTAGCGCAGGGAGCCGTCTCCGCCCCCACAGCCGAGGTATGTCGGACATGTTAAGCAATGACATTGACAGCACACGCCAAACCCCGAGCTTGAGCGAGATGGAAGAAGATTGAAGATGCAGAAAATAGACCGGTGGGATGCTTCGGAAGTTTCGCGTTGCTGCAGCTTGGAGACAATGGGAAGTTGGAACGGAGATTATTTAGCTCTGCGCGGGTATTTGATTTGATTTGATTTGATTTGTGGTAACACCCCCTAACCTTCCGGGCCACACAGCACGGAACCAGGGAGGCTAAACGTGAAATATGAAGAAAACCGTGGATGCGCCACCCAAGAATGCCAACCAAACAAGCCATCAAATCAATAAAAACTCTCCAAGCCAATACGATGCCTGTCTCACAACATTTGCGGATGGGTATACACCTAACTCAGAAATTGAAAGAACTTAAGAAGCCTAAGGAGTAGCCGAGCTTACTTTTATTCCGCCCGCGTGGAGACTTTGCACGCTAAAGTTATATAGACATGCCCCGGAGACCCTAGTTAAGCTCCGGCTTTCTTGCTTATAAAATTTCGATCTCTTCTTCCCCTCGACTAGTCAACCTCGCGAATACTCCGTACACCTCTAACAACTCTTCACCGACTGCTGATTCTCAAGTATAACTTGTCCAAAGCTATGCGCAAAGTCAGACACCATTGCTCTCTATTATTACCTATCGTGCCGTTCCCACCACTTCAATGAGATGGACTTCGGAAGCAACACAGATCGTCGTTTGCGCCGTGCTTTGCTCTGTTCAGATCGTATTTCGATGCGGCTTTAGGATCCTTGCAAGATGCGACATGATCAAGTCCCCCAATCGCTCGTGGGGCCCAGATGATACCTGGATGGCATTCGCATTTCTGCCCCTCATATGCCGCACAATCTGTATGATCAAAGTATTTGGTCTGAGGCTGTCTCCCCGTATTGCGGACGAAGTGCTCTCGCAACAACTTATATTATGCGGACGCATATTTTACGCTACTTAGTGGGTCTCATTCTTGTTAAGTTCTTTATTTTAAATATGTTTATAAAATTATTCGAGAAAGATCTCAAAAAGAGAAAAGATTCGGGTTCCGCGGGTTTATCTGACGTGGCTGCATAATTTAGTCTTTGGTGCATGAAGCTCTGCTTACTGCGGTTTTATAAACGATTGGAAACCGGGTCCAACAAAGTCCATTATGCTCTCCTAGTTCTCTGGGCCTTTATTGTTGCTACCTATTTTGCTACAATGATAGCAACGTTTCTCGAATGCAGGCCGTTGTACATGTAAGGACTCTTCCCATATTGTTTTGTTTTGCTGTTCCCCGTTGCGCCATGGTGACAGATGAGGAGAGAGCTCGACGAAATTGGAGATCTCGAAGAGTCGAATTACTACTGTCTATTTCTTTCCTCACTAGCCATTTACTGGCGGTCATCACTATCAGACCGTGGTAGATGTGCACCAGGAAACCTCGCGGCCCGTATTGCAGGAGCCGCCGCGTTCCACCATTTGTTAACTCCTCAAGGGTCATTCAATGCTATTTTTGACTCTATATGTGCTGTGCTAACAATGGCTTTCTTACAGGTTTTGGAGTCATGGCTATCTGCACCGTGAGTACATTGCTCCAGAAAATCGAATGACTTAGTACAACTTATCTTGAAGCCCGAATCTAATCCTCTTTATTCAGATCCTTGTCGTAAAGGGATGTCAAACTTGCTTACAATGGCCGCCTTGAACATTGCAACCGACCTTGCTTTGATTTTGTTTCCAATCCCAATGCTGTGGAGAATGAGGTCGCTCGATTTCCAAGCGTGAGTAATAGACCTGAGGACTCGTTAAGAGACTTTGTCTAATTACGTCTTTTACATATAGGAAACTACAACTAACTCTTCTTTTTCTCGTTGGCACGTTGGTTGTTGCAATTACTATAACAAGACTACCTCTAATACTTAGGCATGAAGTTGCACAATCTATTCGCTCTCTGGTAAGCTCCTTCTATACAAGGGAATCCGAGAATGAAGGAAAAAACAATCAAAATGCTAACGAAAATTTTTCAGTGGGCATCTATTGAAATTGTCTGTGCCAGCGTTGTCGCCAATGCATCGTTCTATTATGCCCTTTGGCAAGGGTCCAGTCGATGGCGCAACCCACCATCCAACGCCGACTCTGCCACGCATTTTCAGCTTTCATCTCGGCCCCGTACGGGTAGCTATAGTTGGCCTGGAACTCCGTGATACGAAAGAAATTCTCGCGAAATATTACGCAACGCAATGTTTTATTCATCCAACGTCGCATTGCTGTTATATTGACAGTCAACTCGATTGCCTTTCACCGCAACGATGCTGACCGGCCGGGTATACTCTGGACTTTCCACTTCAGGGTTCCAGATCCCTTCAGAACACAAGATCCAAGGGTCTTGCATGTGGGCTTCTGGCTACTGGGGCGATTGGTTCTTCACCCAGTACAGTGTTACTAGGAAAAGGGCGTGCAGCGGCAAATGTCTTAACTACCTGCGACATTAGTCGCTCAAGGTTCATGGGACGGAGCAAGCATTTCCACCGGTCTCTATGTTGTCATGACAGCAGACGATATCAGCCTCAACTCGTGCGTCGATCGGGCGCCTGGTGGCTTTTCCGATACGCACAGCAGTTTCGTCTAACGCGAATTGGCCAATAGAGACGTTCTGAGGCTTGAACGCCAACGACTCGGGCCTCCGGCAAATGTTTACTGGTCATTTTCTTGGCCGGATATTGACATATGAATGCAGCAATCGCCGAGACGATAAAGAAGCGCCAGATCCAAACTGGGCGCCGCAACATCAGTCGACTTCCATGGTTCTCCCGCAATGGGACAGTTCTCAACCTTAAAAACCACAAGTCAAGCTTAAAAAGACTCCCAGTGCCCATAATTTATAGATCTTGTCCGCAACACGGATATTGTTACGATATATTTAAGATCTTACGAGAACTACCACCATTTAGTTATTTGTGAAGAAAATATGTGCAACGCAAGCAAGGCCTGCTCGGCCCAGATTCGACTCCGCGGGGTTTCGATGTAGCACAAAACCATGAATCGACAGGGTTGCTTTACTTGCCTGCGCGGTATACACTTTGGATGTTGTACATGCCAGTGCCCGTCTGCAAATCAGCCGTCTCTTCATCTCTTTGGGTTATCATCCTTCCCTCTCCACATGCTGTCCTACCACCTGGGTCAATTGCGAAGTTTGGCCATCCCGAACACAACTATGCGGTTGGCCCTCCAATTCAACCGCACCATCGAGTGCGCCAACCGGATGCAGACAACATTTTTGAGAAGAGCGGCTTTTACAAAACCGACGTTGCATCTATGGGGTTCGAGTTTGATCCTGTACCCAAGGAAAATTAGTGTGGTTTAAATCCCGATTCTGGGAACGGAAACTTATTCCCCGATAGAAACAGTACTTCCTATCATTCCTTACGATGGGACCTCAAGTTCTGTATTATCTGCAGATGGTTACTATAAGTATCTGGCAGCGTCCCCGCAACGCAATTTAAGCTTTATATATAAAAGGTCGTTTGATGACCAACTCAAGTTTTCTTGATATAAAAGAACTGAAAGCAAAAACTCACCAATGGCAACAGCCCGCGACTCTGAAAAGTTTGTCTTGGGAGCTCCCAAGGAGAAACCGGAGTCTATTTCTAATAATGGGCTTGTCGACGGGGTTGAAGATGCCGGTGTTGACTATTCTGGTGCCAAAACAACGCTAAGCAAGGAGGAGATCAAATTGGTTAGGAAACTGGATCGATGGATTATGGTAATGAAACGGGCGTCTATCTACGATCCTCAATGCTAATGTCATTTAGCCAACTCTCTGGCTCATGTACTGGCTGAACTATCTTGATCGCAATGCCATTGGTAAGCCCTATTATTTCGACAAACCCCGCGTCCGAACAAAAGCGCGGGGACCCTTGCAAAGGAAAATAAGCTTATACTTCCATGATAGCCCTTGCTCGTCTGGACGGTCTAGAGGAGGATCTTAACCTCAAAGGCACCGGTAAGTTCTGCCAAATCTAGCTAAATTTAAATTCCGCCGCTTACTCACGTATGCTCCCAGAATACAATACGTGTATTTCTATTCTTTTTGTTGGATACTTGTTTGGGCAAATACCATCGAACATGTATCTCACGCGAACTAAGCCGTCGTATTACCTGTCATCCTTCATGGCAACATGGGCTATCGTTTCCGGCTTAACTGCTTTAGCAAAAGATTTCAAAGGTCTTTTGCTGACTCGCTTCTTTCTCGGCGTTTTGGAAGCTCCCTACTACCCTGGCGCCCTATACATGCTATCAATCTTCTACACGCGCAAGGAGATTGCAACTCGGATTTCCATACTCTACACTGGAAACATTCTCGCCACAGCATTTGCCGGTCTAATAGCTGCCGGTATATACTCAGGAATGGATGGGGCGGCCGGTATTAAGGGATGGCAGTGGCTTTTCATCTTACTAGGAGTTGCGACATTCATCGTCGCCGTTGGCTCGGCGTTTACGCTTCCCGACGATCCACAGAGTACACGATGGCTTACACCGGAAGAACGTGAACTCGCTCACAGTCGCATCGTCCGCGACACAGTTGGCCGGCAATCGCATGCCACGACTTGGTCGGGCCTGAAAGAAGCCTCCAAAGATTACCGCATGTGGATATTCGCCTTTATGCAACATTTGCATCTCGCCGCGAACGGATTCAAGAACTTCTTCCCTACGGTCATTGAGACGCTTGGATTCAATCGACTCATTACCCTGGTCCTAACATGTCCGCCGTATCTGATAGCAGGCCTCGTTTCCGTCTTGTGGTCGATGAGCTCCGGGAAATTCAACGAGCGGACATGGCACATAACAGTGGCAAAAGCCATCGCCTTGGTTGGTTTCATAGTTTCATGCGCCACGCTAAATATAGGGGCGCGATATGCGGGGATGGTAATATTCACTATTGGCACATATGCCGTCAATTCAATTATCCTGGGTTGGGTGGGGGCTACCTGCGGACAAACGAAGGAGAAGAAGTCCGCTTCTCTAGCGATAGTCAATACCATTGCTAGTGTGTCTTTCATATGGACTCCGGTGAGTCAGGTTTCCCAGTTCAAATTTCCTTCTCATCATTGGCGTCAATCCCACCAATTTCGCTTATTATATGACGTCGACCAGCTAATAATGCCTGTTCAATTTGCGCTTAGTACCTTTGGCCTAAATCTGACAAACCACGATATACGATTGCTATGACTTCAAGCATTGGGTTATCGATTGGCACGGCGTTGGCAGCGTGGGTTATGCGCTTCATTCTCATGAGGCAGAATCGGAAGATTAAGCAGACGAATAATGAGGCTGTCCTTCTATATGCTTATTGAGATGTTGGAAGTTCTAGATGTCTTTCCTTGTTAGGTCTGCACCTTGCCAGATAGGAGGATGATTCTTTTATCAGAGTGCTGAAATGTCTTTTTCCTTTCTTACCGTAATGAATGAAGTCGGTAGTAGAACGAATTACGATATTTATTGGTTTCTAAATTATTGATTTGATCGTGATCTTGAGCCGTGGTTACTCAGGTTCTTAAATAGACACATCGGACTTTACATGGTTTTTGAGTTTGTATTTAACTTACACTAGCTTGTTTAGCTAACTTTGTTCTCCCCACCCTACCATGAAATGATGCATACTATTATTTTTAAAAAATTTATATGACTCTTGGGTCATATCTCGATTGATGTCCACTGCTATCCTGCCATATACCTTTTAAAAAAGACAAGCCATGAAGGAGTGCCAAGTTGAACAAAGCCTTCGTAACCGGGTCTTGTGACTCGCGGGGGAGAGAATTGAGACCATTTCCCGCGGCAATTACACCCTGTCTTAGACATCCAGGGGTACATATTGCACGATAGCCAGGTCCAAAAGATAAAGGTCAATGAGCAAACAAGCAATCGCCCCGCTGTTCTGCCGTCTTTTAGCGCTCGTCAACAACGCCTTACCTTCCCAGCAGTCATCCCAATTGTTTGAAGCCAAATGACTACTGCCAATCCAGAACCCAACGCAAAGCCTCTCGCAAGAGCAAAATCAGGCCTGACTCTACATCATGCCACCCTTTCTGATATCTATAACATTGACGACCTTCACGCCCGCTCTTTCCTTCCGAATGACCCCTTCTACCAGAAGCTCATACCGGACACCCCGCTGACGAGGGCATGGTGGCGGGAATGGCATCTCAGGGCCTTCAACGACGAGGGGACGATCTTTCTCATCTGCAAGGATGGGGATACGCCCGTGGCCATATCGAGATGGATAAAGCCAGCGAAGGAAGACGGCGGCATTGCCTCTGATGGCTTCGGAGGGGAGGAGACGGTGGACGTTCATCGGACGCCGGAATTCTCGGCGGATCATGACGTACAACTTTGTGACGAGTTGTTTGAGTCCTTCGAGCACTTTCGGAGGAAATTAATGGGGAGGCGGAGGCATTATTGTACGTGTCCTGGCTGGCTTTTACTCTTTGTTTCTTCTGTCTGGATTGCTTATCGTGTGACTACGCATTTCCTAACCTTGGCCTTGCAGATTTGGAGTATCTGGGCACGATTGAGGAGTTTAAGGGGGAAGGAGCCGCTGGGATGATGATCAGGTATATGCTCGAACATTTCGTGGATGCAGAAGGCGTGGAGTGTTATGTAGATGCGAGTCAGGCGGGGCTTCATATGTATGAGAAGTTTGGCTGGGTCAAGTACGACGAGAAGCCTTTCCCGCCGGTGGGGGGCTTTTTCTACACTGAGAGTTATTGCGTACGGCCAGCGCAGAAAAAGAAATATGGTGTATAAAGGCAGAAATTGCTGAGAATGGCGGGCTGTGAAGACAGGGGCCTGCATTGCATATCACGTGTGGGTGCCGTGCATCTACGACAACTCATTGAAGGCAGCCTTGCGGGGTCTCTCCCTTCCTCGGAGAGAATTTGCAAGATGAAGCGTGAAGGCAAGGTGTGCGCTTTGCAAAGAGAAAAGAATCACAATCTCTACCATCGAACTGCTTCAGTTGTATGCGTCATTGTGATTAGTCTACAAGTACAGTACCGTACCTGTTAAGTACGCAAAAACCGCCCCCCTTACCCCGCCAGGAGCCGTCGAAACAGAAATTGTCGCTTACAGCCTGACTGGGACTGCCGCTGAGGTGCAATGGGAATGGATCCGCCTCCCTGTGTTGGGAAGAGTCACGGGAGACAAGCATACGATGGATTGCGCAACAGGGACGAAGATCTGGTGGATCGCTACGAACAAATTCTTCGTACAAGTGTGAATCTGAAAGAGGATACAGACTTGGAGAAGCAGGTCTCGACCGTGATTGAGGTCAAATTGAAACAAATGACAAGCCAGCAGTGGACCGTCAAGTGGCGAGACAGAGAAAAGAAAGTCAGAAATGGTGTCGACCGCATTGTGAGAGTATTTCAGGCTTTCAAAGATCTTGCCTCTGCTGCTGCCCATACCGATCCTATTCATGCCGGACTACCGTTTGCGGGACTGCTTTCTACTACCGGCATGTTCTCCCCTATCCCGTGCATACTCAACAGCTCAGATCTAATCAGGACAGCAGCTCCTTTTGAACGACTCGGTCCAGCTTGCTGCTGCTATCGATGGTCTAGACTATATCTCGGGTCTAATTGTCTATTATGCGAGCTTCGAAAATATGTTTTTACAAGACAAGGCTGTTGAGATGGACGGGTTTGAAAAACTCTGATTGATCTTTATGTTAGTATTTTGGAGTATCAGATGAAGGCCGCTTGCTATTTCGATAAGAATACGCTAAGCAGGTTTGGCCGGAATCTTGTGGAGGCTGATGATTGGCTTGGCCAAATCGACCGCATCAAATCCCAAGATGCCATTACTCGGGCTTTTGTGGACCTTGCGGGATTGGAATGGCAAAAGACTGCACTCGATACACAAATTCGGCAACTACGACCTAGTCGACCTTATCCGCGACAGGCAAAATGAAAGTGAAACAATACGACAATGGGTGTCTGACATTCCTTACGAGCAAGATCATGAGCTTGCTCGCACAAAACTGGGTTCTCGTTACTGGGGCGCCAGCCAATGGCTTCTTAAATCAGATCAATTCAACGAATGGCATAAAAACCGAACCGGCACTTTCTGACTACAGGGTGCTGTCGGGGTTGGAAAGACGTGCCTTGTTTCAATTATAATCGATTATTTGCTGCAGATGCCTGATGAAAATATGGTCTTTGCTTATTGCTCGCAAAAATCGAAAACGAGACGATGCATTGGCAATTCTCCGCATACTTCTTGCTCAGATATCATGTCCCGAGGACGGTCAATCAGCATCCCAGTCTGTTAAAGGGAGGTATGAAGAGCGAGCCCGGCGTGGATCTTTGCTTCTTGATGAGTGCGTCGAACTTCTGATTGCCAATAGCCGGGAGAGAAAAGGCGTTGTCATTGTCGTAGACGCACTGGATGAATGTTCAGATTACGACGCTCTTCTAGAAGCTCTTCGAACCGTCTCGAACGGTGCCTCCAATGTTAAGCTCTTATTTTCAAGCCGAATGGGAGTTCCTGTTTACAAATATTTTAACAATTGCCAGCAAGAACTTATAATCGAGCAAGCCTCGCAGGATGTTAAAATGTTTATTGAAACTGAGATAAACTGTCGCCGACGCCCAAGCTACATGACTCCTGAACTCTCAGCAGAGTTGCTCGCTACCTTATCCAATCTTTCGGGTGGAATGTAAGCATTCTATTTAAATGAAAGAGACAAACTCAGGATGCTAAACAATGAAACAGGTTTAGATGGGCCGAATTGCAGCTTGAACTATCCCTTCGCAAAAGGCGCCGGATTCTCCATATCAAGGACTTCAAAGAAAAACTGGGCAAATTGAAGCGGAACCCAGGTCTTTCGACACTGAACCAGGCGTATGATGATATCTACGAAATGAATACTGCTGATCAACCGCATTCTCGTGCTCTAGCAAAAAAGACCTTGAACTGCGTTCTCTACTCATTCGAACCTCTTGATATCAGCGCACTAGTCCAAGCCGTGGCTATTGAACAGGATGGAAGCCTAGACTTGGCAAATATCCATGAGGATTACGTATTAGACATATGCAGTAACTTCATTCTCAAGGACCGAGCTGGCAAGGTTCATCTTTCCCACGTGTCTGTACGGGAATACCTAGTACAAAGATGTTCAAGTGATGGACGCATACATGAGTTCTATCCGGCACAAGGACATGAAATTTTAGCCATGGCTGCTTGTTGTTTCTGACCTTTTTCCCTCCTGGGCCTGATATCGGGTTCTGATAAAGCCCCTGAGATGCTATTTCGGCTCTACGCAGTTTGTTTCTGGCCATACCACTGTGAAGAACTTACTACTCGATCTGAAGGCATCTTTGGCCGCATTTTCTCTCAATTTGCGTCTAGCAGAGGCAAAATTTCCAATTGGTTCGAGTTTGTGGCTAGAATAAGCGAATCTCATACCGCAGATGAATGGACGAAGTCCTCCGTTTACGCTTAAAACATAATCAAAGGATAAGGTCAGCTATCGCTTCTTCACACGATATTTGCTATCTGGCTTCTATCTTCGGATTCAACGAACTTCTGGATGACCCGAACATCTTGAACACTGCGAACGTGGACTTGCCTAATGAGCAATCCGAGACTTGTCTGTATCTAGCAAGCCAAAATATGAAGAGTCAGACTATCAGGCGTTTGGTAAGCAAGGGAGCGGACGTCGACAAAACGTCAGGATTATTCCACACCCCGTTGTTGATGGCGATAACAATGGGCCGGGAAGATGTCATAAGAACTCTTCTTGAATGTGGTGCTGACGCTAACCGGAGATACGATAGCGAGCTCAGCTACCCTAGCCCGCTTGTAATTGCCTGCCATCTTGACTCTATAGAGATCGTGAAGGTACTACTGGAATTCAAGGCGGATGTCAATTCCTCTTATGAATTTAATAAACAAACTTTCAGCCCCATGCAAGTCGCCTTGCAGTACAAATCTCTCGATGTGGCTAATCTACTTTTAGACCACGGAGCTAAAGTCAGCGCTCCTCCTGAATATAGGGATGACACCTTACGATATGCCATACATACTGGAAACTACCAGATTATAAAATCGATCCTCGAAAAGGACGCTGATCCCAACGCGAGAGGTAGTTCTAATCCAGCCCAGTATCCCCTGTATGCGGCAGCTGACATTGCTCTGGAGGACATTGTTACATTGCTGCTTGAATTCGGAGCAGATGCCAATGCGATGTTTTCAACCTTACTGTCACGGGCTATATCCGCAACAGTCCGCCAAAGATCTTCCAGGCTGTCGATACCAATCACGCAACTGGGTCAATTTCTAGATTTTTCTCTTCAAAGCGGTGCCGATAAAGAAGCGAGTGAACTAGGTGATTCCATATATGGTGTTGCTTTCGAAGGTAGGGTAGATGTCATGAATCTATTGCTTAACAAGGGAGTCAATATTCACAATGTGCGAGGCTATGGACAAACTGTCCTCCACGCTGCTGCGGAGAAATGTCGACTTGATATGATAAAATTACTGTTGGGAAAAGGGGTTGATGTCAATGTTAATGGGCCGAAGGGAACTGCTCTGCACCTGGCGCGAAATTCCATCAAGGCGCTTGTCGCCAAATTGATGGACCTGATCGAACAAGATTCGATTCTTCAGGTGTTAGGATTTGAGGGGTGCAGGTACCGATTCGAGAGACAAATTCAAGAGGATGAGCATATTGTTGGATTGCTTCTTAAGGCCGGTGCGGTGGACAAGCCGAGCGAGGAGAAGTGCCAGCGAGACAACGGAGTTTGCGCGCCGCTCCCAAGTGACCCCTTAATGGATGAGTTATATATCTACTTGAAGGAAGGGAAGCCTTGAAAAGATAGAACCTAGTCCTAACGAACAGCAATAATGGAATTTTTTTTTTTTTTTTTTTTTTTTTTTTTTTTGGTTGTTGGATGAATGCCGGTGTATCCGGGGCAAAG
>PDNB01000095.1:0-65050 GCA_002573585.1 Helicocarpus griseus UAMH5409
TACGGGCCCGGGCTTTAACTGAAAACCCGCCCGAACGGGTTTTTTCGCGGGTCGGGTCAGTGACCCGGCGGGTTCAGCGGGTCGGGTTAACAACACTACTTCCGACATTCAAAGGCTTGTTCATGGTGGGGAAATGATTGCTCTTGAACATGAGATTCTCATAGTAGAGAATAAAGGTCTTCAGAAGACATTAAACAATGAGAGAAAGAGAAGAAAGCAAGAAAAAGAATTAGGCCTTGCTGACTCAGAAAATCCTTTCAGAGCACAGTTCTTCTCACCAGCCAAAGTTAGGGCTGCAAGAGAGTGAATTAAGGCCGCAGAGACCTCAAAAAAGGATGAGCAGGCTCATAAGAAGGATGCTAAGTTGCAACAGACTATTCTTAAGAAGCAGAGGGATGCTGCCGCCGCTGAGCAGAAGATTCAACATGAGCAGGCCCGTGGAGAGGCTGCTAAACATCATGAGAAGAATAGAGCCGCCTGAACTGCTCAACAATTGATTGATAAGGAACTACAAGACACCGGAAAGATACAGCAACAGAAGAAGAAGAAGGAGTGAGCAGCTGCACATCTTCAACAATATTTAATTAATCAGGCGCGCGGTTCACCTGCAAGACAGCCTTCTAGACAAGTGATTACAGTGTCAACTTCACCTCTCTGCCCTATACAACCTTCCCAAAGCAGTAATAATGTTGACACGGATCCTCAGAAGTCAAATACAATGAAAAATCCATGATCATTCAATTCTACAGTGCCAATGAATGATATTGTTCCCAATCTGTGAGTTCAACATTCTTGGCGGGTTATTAGGCCCAACAAACATATTTTGGATTAAGTATACATTTTTGTATGATCTATTCTAGCTAGACTTTTAATGTTTAATATTTAAATTTAATAATACAATCGCGTTGTTGAGATATTGTGGTTTATAATGACCGCTCGTAATGGGATTTGGGAGTTCGTTGGGTGGTAGAGTTCGCTGGGTGGTGGATTACGTTAATTAGTCAGCAATGTTATCGCAGAAACTATGTTCCGGGCCAATCACGGGCCGGGAGACAAATGCCGCGAGCTGAGCCTCACTCGGCATCAGATCACAGTCAACTTCGTTTCCATCTCCAACCTCAGCAGAGGCCAATTGAGGAATCTAGATATTGTCATCTTAAATACCAGCCATCCACTGTCACAGACTACAATAGCTTTGTTGTTTCGTCTACGATGGTCAACGATTGAGGCGGCCGTGGTCCAATATGCGTATGCGCGCATCTGCAGTGTTACTCTGGTTCTGTTCTACTGTCGCAGGAGCTTATTACGCCAGTGACGACAATGGCTCCGACAGCCCCTTATCTGTGGAGACATGGAGAGGTTAGATTTTATGCTCTTTGCGCTTGGCAATATATATGTCACCCTAAAGCTAATTGTATGTATATAGATGAAAATACCATTGCTGTGAAGTTCGCATCTATATGCGACGGGTGCTCTGACGAAAATGATCCAAGCTATGTACGTTAAGCTTTTGCGCATCGACTGATTTTCGCGCCTTCTCTCTGACCGGGATGCTAGATATTTGAATTAAACATTTCCGGCACGGAATCTGTTTGCGGGGAGAGCAATATCGTCCTAAATCATAAGCCGCTGGACCTCGTATGGGACGGCGTCGATGGCATCGGATCGGGCACCTTCCCCGCCGATATGACCAACGGGTCACGGAATCATGACCTGTCTCTCAATTACCAGGCTCTCTGCATTGCTAGCCCTCAAGATTCCATAGAGGAATACACTGCCCAAATTCTCACTGTGACTTTTCACCCCTCGAGCCAAACTACCAATGATCGGACTTCGGGTTTCGCGGTTTCATTCAATTCTGCCGGGAAGCCGCAAATATTTCGCCTGGTGGCTTCTCCTGTGGAAATCTCCGACGAGGACACGTTAGATCCCTGGCTCGATCCCGCTGACTCTTTCAATACGCCCATCTCTGCGAGTATGCCTGAGAAGGCCTTGAACAGCAACGATGGCATAGAAGCTGACCTAAAGAGCTTACACGCTCTCAAGTCACAGCTCAAGAAACTGCAGGAGGATATTAAAACTAAGGAACACGAGATTCGAAAACACCTGCTCCGTGATTGCACTTCCGTGACGTCTAGGCTTAGGCAATGTGCAAGTCTGCCATGTTTTATCAAGACCTCTTTCAAAATCGTCCCGGACGTCTTCCGTCTCGTACGGTACAAATTCGGTCCGCTTCCTTCCTCCGTATCTGAGAGTCCATGTCGACCATCCCCGCATGTAGTTCACGGACACAATGATACCCAACCCAAAAACAGTTCAAACGCGTCGATATTCAACCTCAATCCCAACGGGCTTTCTCCTACAGAAGGTACCTCCTCAAATAACGAGTCATCCAACACTCTTTTCCCCAATACCCTTCCCAATCACCCCGCCCTCCGCCTCTCCCACACGAAACTTTTATTCAAAGATCTAGCTATCATTCTCCTCATCGCCTCTCTCCTCATGCTAGCAATAAGACACTGCCGCAACTCCCCCTCCTGCCGCCGGCGTCGTGTCGATATAGCAGCCAGGCGCGAAGAGCGCCGCACACGTAACGCATATATAATCGCCGCGCGTCGCTATAGATGGCGGCAGTGGTGGAATAGCCGGTTCGGCCGGGGAGCGAGAAACCCATCTTCGCGCGACGTCGAAGCTGGAGGACAACAGCAGAGACTTGCAAGGGTTAATGAGGAAGGGGATAATGACAGGGGGCAAGATTCGAATAGCGCGGGCCCCGCAGCCGAGGATGCCATTCAAGCTGAGATTCTGGGGTTTCGCAGAGTGCTTGAGTTTGTGGGCGAATTGGTGCGGCCTGACAATGAGCGCGACTTCTACCTCGACAATAGCAGTAGTAACCCGCGTATCAATAGCCTGCGCCAGGAGGCGGGTGGGAGTCAACGGGATATTTCCCGGCTACCTTATGCTGCTGGGCGAGCGTCGACTGCACCATCGTCTGTAGCTCCGTTGACGACTATTGGCTCGCCGCGGACGAGTACTGTGTTGAGCTATGAGACGGATTCATCGGTTACGCTGGATAGTTTGGATCCTGAGACGGCGACGATGACGAGTACATAAATACTTACGACCTTTTGATTTTTTGATATATATACATTATGCTACTTGTGTTGTTGGCCCTAGACTGGGGCTGCTGTCCGGGGGGTTGCGACTTTACATATCAGTTCCGCGGCCTCTCTTTCTTTATGTTCAGATGGAGTTTTGGTTTTGGTCAGGAATACATTAACTGCGTAATCACGGCAATCTTTCTTGATTTAGTGATTTTTTCTTTTTTTCTTTTTTCTTCGTCTTCTTTCCCTCTCTGTGCTTTCGTGTTCTCAATGTTTATTTCTGTAGCATATAATATTCTGAGTTAGCGTCTTTAACAAAATATATATTATCCAGCTATCGATCTGATTACTGCTGAAAAATCTGGAATCGCCGAAACAACTGTATGTCCAGCGTGCTTGAGGGATGAGTCGTATATCATCCATGCAGTGATAGTGGGAGATCTGGCGGGACAGCTGGACTCAGCACACCCTCCCCAGGCCCCTTCCAAGGATCACCTATTCCTCCTTGTCAGTGGTTCCTGGAGAGTCACAGGTCACAAACAGTTCACCGCCCCAACAAGCGTCCCACTATCACACCTATTATGAATCCAGCACCTCCCTCCTCAGCGCTTCCATACTAGCATAACCTCTTCCCCAGCATTTCTCAATTGCACTGGCAAAGAGAACGCCCCCATCAGTACTAACGTCTAGCAATTCTGTCTGTGAGAAAACTTTACCGTTACCATCATCATCATCATCACCCTCACCATCGTCAAAATGACACTCAAACACCCGCCAAACAGCAACAGAGTAAAAGACACATCCGACTCGAGCAATCTCCACCTGCGGAGTAACCCCACCACCGACACTAAAACACGCCATATCACTCTCCAATGGCAGCAGCACCGAATCGCCAAAATCGCAAAGCTTCAACGAATCGTTGTGCACCAGTATATTCCGCAAAGCGACGTCTTGGGGCACAACACGGCGCTCATGCACATGTCCAAACGCCTCCGCCAGCTCCTGGATCCACAACCTTCTACGCTCCACAGACGGTGCCGCGGGGTGGGTCAAGATGTATTGCTCTAGATTTCCCTGCTTGGCGAGCGCAAGCTCGGTGGAGCGATCGTGGACTTTGAAGCAGTGGATGATGCCGTTGTGGGTTCCTAGGCGTTGATAGATGGCCTTTTCGTTTTGGAGGGCCAGGCGGTTTATGTGGTTGGATTCTCTATGGGTGCTGTGTGCTGTCGTCGTCGGGCCCGACTTTGGCGATTTTGCGGACGCGGGTGGGGGATATTTGGGATACGAGGCCGTATGCGCCTGTGATGCTTGGTCGGTTTGGGATGGTGGATTTCTGAATGCTGGCAGCGGGCGTAGAACCCCGGGGAGTTGGGATGGATGTCTGAGGCATTTGTGCGGAGACAGCAGTTTAAGAGCGGATATTTGGAGTAGAAGTTGCTTAGTGGATATACCGTCAGTGGATAGAACGACTGGAGCGACACGATTTTATTTATTAGAGCTGGCTTGGTGAGTTGGATGAGGAGATCGGCCAATTGGCATGCCTGCTTTCAACCCCGGGTTCCTGCAAATGCAGCATGCAACCGCATCATGAGCTGCAGGAAAGGGAATGGAATGGAAGGTTTTGAGCAGTTAAGTAAAAGCAAACGAATCGTTAAAGAGGTCAGTTTTATCAGACAAAAGAAGAATGAATACATGAGCAGGCCGTTCCGAATGATAATAATAAGCTCAACGCCCATCATCTCAACCCACATTTCCCACCACTTCATCAGTATCATGACGAAACTGTCGATAATAAAAGAAAAAACTAAATTCCGGAACCATAACCAAGTAATGCAAAAAGCTCAAGTCTTCATTTTCTTCGCAGAACCCCCTTCCCCTCCATCCGCAGCTCCATTCTCTCCCTCGCCGTCCTCATCCTCATCCTCGTCCTCCATAATCGTGAACTTCCTCTTCCCCCGCTCTTTGCCCGCATTCCCCTTCACATCCACACCCATATCCCCATTCTCCGCATCTTGCTTCTCCTTCGCGCTGCGAATTTCCAACGCCTTTAGTAGACTATCATATCCTTCCTCCACATTCCCCAAAGTCTCCTCCAGTTTCTCCACCCTTTCCCCCTTCTCCAGCTGCACCAGCAAATCGCGATGATGCTTATAGAGCCGCTGCTTAACCAACATGCGCCACCAGTAATACCGTCGATCATGCTCGTTGGGCGCGCGCCATTTCTGTACGAGAAGGCGGGCAATATTTGTGTTCGCGGTGCCGCGATGCGATTCTGGAATCTGGCTGAGTAAGTGCATTTCGACAAGATGGGCAAATTGGACGGGGGCGATTTTATAGTGGGTGCGCAAGTTTTGGAGGGTTTCAGTCGGAATAAGGGTGGAGGTGGGCATTAGAGGAGGGCGACGGGACTTTTGTTGTTGTTGAGTGTAAGGGTCTGGGTTTATGATGATGTTTTGTTTGATAAGTTCTGGCTGTAAGAGGTGGAAGTCGTTTATATCGCGAAGGTAGTCGAAGGCTTCGTTGGGGTCCTCAATTGTAAGTTCGTGGAGAGTAGGGTCGGCAAGGCAGGCGGATTGAATTGTTTGGTAGAGATGGGAGCCGTGGCCGCATTTCTGGTGAGGTTCGAGGATGAGGAATTGGGAGATGCGGAGGCGGGCGGGTTGCTTAGTTATGGAGATTTCTTCAGGGTAGGGGAAGGAGGAGTCGGATATTTGCGGTTTGGTATCTTTGCTTTCGGTATCTTGGAGGTAGAAGTACCATCGGTATGTTGTTGCGTAGCCTACAAAGGAGTATGGGGAGGCGGTTGAGGTGGGAGGGTCTCTCTTTTCGTAACTATTCAAGACGGGTCAGCTCGCCATCAGTTCAGTGGATGGGATTGATTCTTACATAAAGTAGACAGTCCATCTCTGAAGGGTCCATTCAAAGTCGTCCGTCTCAATTGGCGTCCCGCCCTCGATGAAGAAAGAGACAAAAATTTGTATGCGATCGAGAATAGTGCGGACTTCGGGGTCTGTTAAGGAGCCGGCCCATATCTCATAGTTTCTCTGCTTGCTGGTATAGCTGTGCACAAGCTTGCCTGGAGGCCTGAAACTTTTCGCGGACTCATCTTTGACAACCGAGTTCTCGAATTCCGGTAGAGGGGCGAATGAAGCTATAAAAGTGAGTAAATTGTCAGCTGCATATTCCAGGTTGTCGCGTAGAAATTCTGAAACTGTAATAAGTCTTGCTTACCATTTGGCAGCCAAGGATCTAGGGTATTTAAAAGATCAACAGGAGCAACATCGGCGACCGTCTTAAACTTTTCGTTGTATGAAATATTAACATTGGATCGGAGATCATGGGCGGAGAAGCGCAGCTGAATATTCAAGCCCTTGTAGCCAAAGATTGTTTCCTCTTCGCCAAAGATTGGATATGTAAACTCGGGTTGGAAGGTAGATAGGATATCGAGTTTGTTCTGGCCTGGTTGGACTATGGATATCTGCACAGCGTCGTTTGCATCGCAGGTCCCTGTTGATCGCAAAGTGAGTTGATGAGCTAGCTGGATTAAGTAGCTGCAAAGGGACGGATGCCCTTACAGTTGGATTGGTTCTCCATGGTAGGCCGTATATGTTCGCTATGGACAGCAGTCTCTTTTCCCGGTATTGGCTTCGCGACAGATAGCTTGTTGAGTTGAAGAAGAAACAATCAGTCAACAATGAATCAATCAAAGAATGAAGCCTGGAAGCGCGTTCCAGTCGCGTCGGAGGTCGAAATTGCCGCTTTGGGCTAAAGTTAGATGGCTTCTTAGGTAAAGATTAGGTAAGGCAGAGTCACGTGGATTTCGTGCCCTAAGCTGAGCTCGAATTTGAAGCTGTCTAAAGGGGCCATTATGAAATGAAAATGATCATTAACGAAATATTAGGTGATATCTTTTGCTTTCCTTCAAGGTCGCGTTTGCTCACTATTATCGCTGGTGGTCAACCTACTCATCGGGACATTCAGCTTTTTGACCCAGGCACAATATAAACCGGATCTAGTATTATCAGTTAGGCAGTTCGAGAAATGAGGTCTTGCGGGTAGGATTCAAGGTTTGCCCCCATAACTGAAACGAAGTCTGTCAACTTCATACAACACTGCGTAAGAAGGGGACTTGAAGTCAGATATCAAGCGAAAGAGAAGGCGGCTACTACCTTCGTTATCCATCGCAACAACTGACATTGACTCTGCAACTGTTTGTGCACTGCAAGAGTTCTTTCTCGGAGCCCCTTTGAATCTCAAGGACACTTCATTTAAAACGATGCTACAAGCCGCAAAGTTTTTGGCGTAGCTATATGCATCCGTAGTGAGACGGCGCTAATAAAGTTCAAGTTCATATGTGTAAAATGCCTTCAGCTTCCCATCCTCCTGGATAGTAGTTGGCATATAAAAGTTGACGCTGCCGAAGCATCACGGAAGAATCCGCATTTCCCCATAGAACAAGAAGACGTGTGGTCGGAGCCCATTCGGCACTTGCTCTGTTGATATAGCGGCTCAATAGAACATGTCCCAAAGCGCTGGAGGTTTCTCGTTGAGCGCCAGTCCTCATATCAAGTGACTATGAGATTGATCCTGCGAGCCCATGTCAGCCACCATAGATGGTCAAAAATTGTACTTGTATGAATATCCGATACATGTGCATAGCAGAGGAATCCTTCAGGATATGTAAGTGTTTCCGCGTCCCTTTTGATGGGAATTTTGTAGCCTTCAATGTAAGCTTTCATGTTCATGATCAACGCCAGACAATCCACGCAATGGCTCCACCAGCGCCCAGACGGGAGGCAGAGAGGGGGTATTCCAGGAGAATAGTATAGTATCTATCTCAGGTAGGGTTGATGAGATACATTTTGGGCATAACATCGGAGTGCTCGAATAGTGCTATTTCCAAGAGAATCCGTATAGAATGTGGATGGTTTAGACATGGTTTGCGGAAGCCAAAGTTACCAAGCATGGTTGGTTGAGCGAGGGCTAGCGTTGTTGGAGCCTTTAACCGCATGGCACATCATCATATACAACAACAACCACAACTACTACGATCCATGATCCATGATCCCTGGGATACTTTTTCAACCACCCCTAAACCTAACTATATTACTACTTCTTATTATTATTAAACGTTGTCCTATTTCTCCAGAGGCAGGCCCTCACTCCCTCGCCCGCTCCCCTCATCCCGCATCCACGCCGCCTCCGCGCCTCCGTCTCCATCGCATTCTCCTGACCCAGATTAGCATCCACGTACCTCCCAGCTCTCTTCCCTGGTCCCTGTCCTCTGGTTGCCCGCTCCATATTTTTAATCGGCCACACGGCGGAGTCCCAAAACTGCCCTTGGGCTGCCACTAGCAACCTAATTTCAACCTCCTCTTTTACAAAAAACCACCCTTGCTGTAACTTATTCCCAAGGCGCATCCCTTCGCGATGGCTAGAGACTACTGATACAAGTCAATTGGTCCGAATAAGCGCATCTCCTCCTATACTCCAATATGGACGGGCTTTTCACCCTGCTCAGTTTGAGCTTGGTGATGGCTGCCATGTAAGATATTGCCGTCCCATTCTCCTCCCACTACGACTACTTCTATTGCTCCCAAATTCTAACAAATCCCTTCTATATTTACAGCTCCTTCGTCGTCGGCTCCCTCCCGCTCTCCTTCTCGCTCTCCTCCTCCCAGTTACGCCTGATTTCAGCCCTGGGTATGGGCGTCTTGGTCGGCACGTCACTGATCGTCATTATCCCCGAAGGCGTGGAAACCCTCTACAGCTCCTCCGCAGTTTCGCATACTCAGTCCTCCAAGAGAAATATTGAATTCCTTGGCGGAGACCATAATCTCCATGCGCGATGGGAACTTCCATCCATAGACCCCATCGTTCTCCGAAGAGATACATCGCAATCAGAGGAGAAGGAAAAGGCCGGCTCATCCTCAAATACGGACCCCGGCGAGACGGGCGAGGGGGGAAAATTACACATATTAGATGACCACAAAGATAAAAACGAGAACGAGAATGAAGCAGAATCGGGAGCGGAGACATCCCATCAAAGCTCTCCCCACGCTTGGGTTGGCGTCGCCCTCATCAGCGGCTTCATCCTAATGTATCTCGTCGACACCCTCCCCTCATTCGCCTCCTCCTCCTCCAAACAACAACAACGCCCCTACCACATCTCCCTCGACAACCTCTCCTCCGGCCTGGGCCGCGCCGCCTCTCCCTCGCGTGTCGGCACCGGTAGCCTCCTAGACACCGGCAGCAGCTCCTCCCGCCAAGGCTTTGCAACCACGACCGGTCTCGTAATCCACGCCGCCGCGGACGGAATCGCCCTGGGCGCCTCAACTTCCAGCGCAAGCCTCAGCTTCATTATATTCTTGGCGATCATGGTGCATAAGGCGCCCGCGTCGTTTGGACTGACAAGCGTGCTGTTGAGGCAGGGGTTATCCAGCCGGGCGGCCCGCGGGCATCTGCTGATATTCAGTCTGGCAGCGCCGGTGGGCGCACTGCTTACATGGATTGTTGCGCATACATTTTTGGCAGGGCATGCGGGGGATGAGGCCGCGACAAGGTGGCGGACGGGAATGTTGCTGCTCTTCTCCGCGGGGACTTTTTTGTAGGTTTCTTGTCTCTCTAAATCGATAGTTAAAGATCGAGCTATAGCAATACTAACCCGTACTCTTGCTTTTAGGTATGTCGCCATGCACACGATGCAAGAAACCAGTACCATGTCGGAACTGTCCCGGCGGGATTCTACATATGCCAACGGATATGCGGTGGAAGGCCGGGAGAGCTCCGCTCGACCGCAAAAGTCTATGAGAGATTTGATCGCGTCGGTTGTGGGGATGATTCTTCCGCTGTTCTTGCAGATTGGGCATGCTCACTAGGACGACTTGAACAAATATTCGTCTAGTTGGCTTCGAGTCGACTTGTCACGCCAAAGCTGCATAGCCGTCGCTGCGTTGTTGGCCGTATCCGTACCCACCCACTACATCACATTACTTCGCATCAGCCCCCTCATTTTTGAAGAAGGTTGCCTTTGACAGGTTGGCCTATAGATCAGGGCTAATATTGACTCTATCAAGCAAGGATATACCCATTTATGCCTTGGACAATATGATAGAAACGTATACTGAGTTGATGCCATATCGGAAAAGACATGGATCTTCTTGCAGTCATTTTGAAAGAGTCGTTATTTTCATAGAGGTTTTGGTTTTCTTTCCTCCTTGTTTTTTTGCTGTTATCATTTTTGCTTGTTATCTCACCTATCTTTTACCTATCCATTTTCAGGACTTCTAAGTTTTGTTTTCTTTTTGGTTTGTCTAAACTTCTTGCTTATAGAGGGTGCAACTTCATCTATATGATGTCAAGGGCTCTTCTTATTCTCTCTCTTCCCATTTGACTTTCTTTTCAAGGTCACATCATGTACATACGTTTATTTTTCTTTCTGTCATGTTTTATTGTATGGAGTACTGGGTGCGCATGTATATATGTATGATATAAGAGCTCTTCTATTTTCTGCTATTCCACGTCGCACGTGTTCACGAAGTTGTATAAACAAAAAAGCTCTTAGAGAGTATACATCGCATGCATGCAGACATGTATCTTGTATCTGTAGATAACCTAGCTAGATGTAGCTGTCTAACTTTGCTGCAACTTTATTTAAGCTTATTTTAGACCCTACTTGAGAAGTAGGCGGGGGATCACAAAGTTCTACACAAGGTTCAATTCCGCACTCTTGGTCTTTAAATCAAAAATTTAGATCTTGGGCTATCTGCGCTCTCATAATTTTCTGATTCATCTGTTATGTACTGTACAATCGTATCCCGTCTGGTCTTTCGTGTACTGCCATGCAGTATTTAGGAGTAGGACACTAGGACTAAGAGGAAAACGCACGGCTTGTATTCAGTCAGATGTTGAACTCTACAGCTGTACTCGTCCACTAAGCTAGCACAAACTCTACTTCTCCGTAGCTCATGCAAAGAAGAAAACATCCCTCGTCCATCAAACAAAAGGCGCATCCGTGATCCATCGCAACATCATATCCAATGCAACATCCGGTCGATCTTGCGGGAGCTAAATATGGAGTCCGAGTTAGGACTAAGGATACCACAGGCATAAACAAAAACAAAGAGAATCTTACAAAATGCCCAGCAAGGTCCACGTCGACAAACGCGAAGCGCGTTCCCGCCTTTGCATTTGCGTTTGCATTTTCATTTTCGTTTTCGTTTCCCCCTTTATCCCCGCCAATTCGTATACGCACCTCTTTAGTCCGTCCAACCGGCTCCTTTCTACCCGCGATCGTCCACGGCTGGGGCGGCTTGGATGCGAACTCAACCTGTCCCTTCCAGGAAAGCGCGTTTGCCCATCTCAGCGTGCCGGGGGTGTTGCAGGCAAGATCAAGGTTGCCTTGATATGCGAGGAAGTGGATGCCGTTTTGCAGCAGAAAAGCTACGAGGGAGGAGACGGATGTCATGCCGTCTGAGGTTGTGCTAAAGGCCTGGCCGATGGCGGGGGAGTAGAGTCGGTATGTTTTGAGCTGTTCTGGGGGACGGAGAGCGGCCCAGACGGCGGGGGTGTTGAGGTATGTTTCGATGCGGGCGGTTTTGAGATAGCACCATTGGTCGATTTGACATGGGGCAGTTACTTTTTATTTTGTTGCGTTTTCCATTCGTCAGCCACGGGCTTTTGTCCCTGAAGAGTTTTGGGGGTGCGGGCTCACTGTCGAATCGGTTACGGCCGCCTGCGCCGGTCTCGTTTTCATACAAACCCAGCGCCCCTTCATAGCACACGCGATATGCAGCTCCGCATATGGCAGGGTCGGGGTTGCGGTAGCAGATATCAACTGCCTCTTGGCATCTGGGCATGTTGGCGGCCATGGTGTCGCATCTTGTTTTGTTGAAAATCGGCACTGGGACTCCGCGCTGTGTCGTGCAGAGGGTTTCCCAGTATCCGAAGAATGTGTCTTTGGGTGACATGTATCCGTTGCCTATAAGACATGATTGTAGACGCACCTGCGGCCGGTTCGGGTAAAGATTATTTTGTTTCACGATCTGCGCGCCTAGATAGGGTATGTATTTTCCCTGGGATGGTTCAGCACGGTTCATTACTTATTTAGAAGAGAAAGATTCCGAAGTACAAAGTTGAAAGGTTAGCTCCTGACAATAGGAAGGCTTAGGCGTCGACTTTGCAATTGAAGCGTGAGTATCATGCATCAAGGGAACCGCACTTGTCAAAACATGCATTTTGCGTCGACTTACGCTCGGCAATCATTGAGTCATAGTCCCTGGATTATGAGAAGAAGTAGAGAAGCGTACCGCATATGATTCGCCTGATATGTGGAAGTCGGAGTTGAGATGACGTGGAAAAGCCTCCGAGATGAAAATCTGGAGAAATCGGTGCATGTCAATCGCCGCTTCATGCGAATTGCTTGGGAGCGCATATCCTTCATCGGCATATGAAAACCCAACATCCACAGGCTGGTCAACGAAAAGTAGCGAGGAGCTTTTAGACCAGCCAAAAGGGTTGTGGTAAGTCCCGTTCCCATGCTCATTGACAAGACAGGGTCCAACCTCCTGAAATAACCCAATCATACTTGATCCGCCGGGCCCGCCGGTCAACCAAAGGGTTAATGGATCATTGGACGGGTTGTTTTGGCTCTCAAAGTACCAGAAGAACATATGATGGGATCCGAAATCCAGCCACCCCGTATATTGGGCAGAGCTTGCTGCGCAGACAGACTCTTTTTGTGGGCGGATGCGGATGGAGTAGTCGGGGAAATGGGAACTCCGCAGCACGCGGAAGCCATCAGAGCTCAAACTTTCGAGAATTTCATCCGAGTGGAACACCGGCTGGCTGAGAGCATGGCACGAGCAAAAGAGTACAGGGAGATAGAAAGGCCGCATTATGCCTCGGGTTCAAACGCGGTATCTTGGAAGAATATAAACTTGAAGATATGCTAGCCAAAAATCACGGTGACTGGTTGCTACGCTGGCCGTAGGGGGGCAAAGAACAAACGAAGGAAAAGGAAAAATAAATAGAGGAATGATAAGATGAATACTCTTGAGACATAATTTGGTCATCTGGAAGGGAGTTTTTGGAGAGGGTATGCTTCAGATGCAGATGCGCAATTAGACTATCGCATGGGTATCAGATTCCGTAGCACATGAATATCGATGTGCTATACAGTTGCCAAAAGTTGAAATGTGTCTTTCTTCTTCTGCCATATTCTATCTTTGGGCTTTTCGTCTGTTCCCATCTCTCTACAGCGTGCAATGTTCGCCATGAAGGCTGCGTTGTTAATCGGACAGCTGCTTCTCTCAACAGAATTCCAAGCGTAGTCTGACGCATTAACCAGAGTGCCAGAGCGAATAGCTGTTGAGCGAGGGCAGGTCCCTGTATTCCGTTCAAACATCTCAACCACTCCCTAATATTTTATGGTTGATGGTTGATGGTTGATGGGGGTTTATTGGTGATAAACGGCGGTATCTGACCACGGACGTTGGCTGTCGGCTGCATTGCAATGTGGACTGGGTGAGATGCACACACAGCCTGCGGGAGAAGAATGCAGTCAACAGTTCGGTTATGCTGTTGAGCAGATTCGACATAGACATGACAGTGACAATAGAAATAGGAGAATTGATACCAGAATAGAGTTGGCCTACCCCCATCGGCGGTGGAGGTGGAGGTACCGGTACCTGGCCACCCGCCGCAGTGTGGCTGCAACGCGGGTACCAGGACCCGCCGCGGGAAGTGCTTGGCCAGCCTCCTGCATCAGCCTCGTCCATCTCGGTCTCTTCTTCTTCGTCTTCTTCTTTCAACCTAAACCTCAACACATTTATTACTTCTCCCCCGGCTACGTCTACCGGTTCTTTCTTTCTTTTCCATCTTCTATCTTTTCTTTCTTTTAGGTTAACTTACAGGATCAGGTGGGAAAGAACCATCCTGTCTACTTCTCTGGCTACCCGTTGCCAGCACACGTTCTCCCCCCCCCCCCCCCCCCGGCTAGCCTCTCATACTAACCGCTCCCCGGGTTTCAACTTCCCACCCACCACCGCCCCCCGACGCATGAGGGATCTTGGTATCCCACCTTACGGAGCCGGAGAGAGCCCAAACCACATAGTCATTCCTTTTTAGTAAACCCTCTGCTTTTCAGCAACGCGCAGCTTTCACATCTCCGCCATGGAGCCGAGGTTTTTTCCCCGATATTCTTCTTCCTCGCAGCGAATATCAATGATAGACCCGGACGAGGAGAGCGACGACAATCCTTCTGGCCCCTTACCACCGCCTGCTAGCAAGCACAATAGACGGTCAGCTAACAGCACCTCCTCTTCCGCCTCCTCGCACCCTCACTCGCACTCGCATACCAAATCACTTCATACCCCCAGCAAGTCCATTCCGCCTCTTCATAACCTGCACCCTTCCGCTCCCGCCTCGCCCCCGACTCCCGCTCCGAGTCCAACACCACACCAGCGAGCACCCAGCTGGCAGAGTGCGGGTGAGGACGAGGATACGTTTTTGAGAGATGCGAGGCAACATTTCAGCCTCCTGGGGCAGGCGGAGGGCCAACGGTTTCTGGCTGAGATCTTGAATCTATGTGATAACCAGCAGCTGAGCTTCGTGTATCACCTTGTCAGCCCGCGGTTGAAGAAAGACCCGTTCAGGGTGCTTCCGAATGAGCTGTGCTTGAGGGTATTTACAAACCTTGCATTTTCTTCCTGTCGATTTGGCGCGTTGGAATTGATTTACTGATATCTATACACATCAGATCCTTTCGTTTATTGAAGAGCCAAAAACTCTTGCTCGAGCATCGCAAGTGTCGAAACGGTGGCACGAGCTTTTGAATGATGATATGACCTGGAAGATCCTGTGTGATAATCATGCATACAGGAGCATGTCCGAAGACACTCGAGAAACCTTTGAGTCATTTACCTTTTCTCTTCCACCAAACCCCTACGACCCTCGTTTCTCGCAGCGACCATGGCACAACAATGATGATACCTTAACAAGCAATACCAGTACGGCTACTACACCTACGACATCCAGGGCACCTTCGTCGCTCGGTAATTCGCGAAAACGACGAACAAAGACCAAAAGCTACAGGTCGCACTTCAAGCAAAGATATATGGTTGAAGCCGCCTGGAGAAAGGGCGGGCATTCCACCACTAAACATATCACGCCCGATCATGGTGTTGTTACAAGCTTGCATTTAACTTCCAAGTATATCGCTGTCGCGCTAGATAACGCAAAGATCCATATTTTCAATACCGACGGCGAGCACCAGAGGACCTTGCAAGGCCATGTTATGGGCGTTTGGGCGATGGTGCCGTGGGATGATATTCTCGTGAGCGGTGGATGCGATCGTGATGTCCGTGTTTGGAACATGGCTACAGGGTACGTTACTATCACATTATTGCGTCCACAGTACCATTGTTGACCCAGCTTTTACTATAGGGAGAGCATCCACAAGCTGCGAGGCCACACTTCAACCGTGCGTTGCCTGAAAATGTCAAATGCAACTACCGCCATATCAGGATCTCGAGATACGACCCTCCGAATATGGGACCTTGCCAAGGGAGTATGCAAGAACGTACTCGTTGGCCATCAAGCAAGCGTCCGCTGCCTGGGGATCCATGGAGACTTGGTAGTCTCGGGCAGCTACGACACAACAGCGAAAATATGGAGCATATCCGAAGGCCGCTGTCTGAAAACGCTAACAGGCCACTTTAGTCAGATCTACGCGATCGCGTTTGATGGCAAGCGGATCGCCACGGGTAGCTTGGACACTAGCGTGCGGATCTGGGACCCCCAAACGGGCCAGTGTCATGCCATCTTGCAAGGACATACCTCACTCGTTGGCCAGTTGCAGATGCGCGGCGACACACTTGTCACGGGCGGTTCGGACGGATCCGTGCGTGTCTGGTCGCTGCTGCGCATGACGCCCATCCACCGTCTGGCGGCTCATGATAATAGCATCACGAGTCTGCAGTTTGACGATAACCGGATTGTCAGTGGTGGGAGCGATGGACGAGTTAAGATTTGGAGTCTGCGGTCGGGACAGTTGGTGAGAGAGTTGAGTCAGCCAGCAGAGGCGGTGTGGCGGGTTGCGTTTGAAGATGAGAAGGCGGTTATTATGGCGACGCGGGCTGGGCGGACTATTATGGAGGTGAGAATCCTCTCCAAAATCCTTCCTTTTGTGTGATACTCTTCTAATATCTTTGATTTCACAGGTTTGGTCCTTTGCACCGCCCGACGACGCCTTCGATGACGTCTCAGATACCGATAGCCAGTCTAGCCCCGCGGAGTGTGGCTTTGATAAACACCACCAGCAATTCAATCAACAAGACAATGCCTCTACCTATGCCGTTGTCGAGGCGGAGTCCTCGTCTTCGTCAGCAGTCATGTCTCCTCTCACATCCGCAGCGCTGAATAATAGCCGCGATTTAGATATGCAGGATGTTTTCATGGATGCGAATGCGGAGCAGTAAATATGCTATTTGCGTTGTGGGTGGATAAAGGATGTTGACCTGTTTTAAGTGATTCCTGGGATTAGAGGATGATAGATGAATGGGTGTAAGGAGGAGCAGGGTGCGATTGCATATTTGTGGATTTTTTCGTTGCCATATACCTCGCCTCCTTGTTGGTGGTTTGTTTTTCTTTCAGATAAAACGGGAGAAATAAAATGGATTTAAGGCGGGGAATATTGAGATACATAGGTGTCATCTATTATTATATTAGATGAGGAATAAATAAAATGTGGTTGATACATAACGCCCTACTCATTTCATTTTTATCATCACGCTGGAACACCTCGATCCGTTTATATAGATCGGTAGCTCATCTGTCGCCTAGTAAGACAATGCCCCTTGTGTAGTGCTTAGGGACTTACCGACCGGCGACCTACCGATCTATCGATAACACACATATGGATAGAGGCGCCTCTTTCAATTTTCGACCCGATCTCCACCACATCCTTTCTTGTACGGGAGATGTGACGTAACGTGTATAGATTTTGTTATACTGAAGCCGCCTAGTTGATGAGGGGACAGTTTTGAAGCTGGGCCTTTTAACTTAGTATCTAGACGGAAATAAATACAGAGTTAAAGAGCAATATACAGCTCTCCGGTTGATGAATCCGATTACGTTCCTTTGACCCCTTACCCCAAATACCACACCCGCCGTCCCCACCGCGCTCTCCAGACGGCTGGGGGGTATCATACTATGCAGCTAAATGCCACGTATACCGTATTACACACATATATAGGGAAAGGTCTTTCAAGGAACATCTGTATGAATTGTAATTGTGAAGTTTATGTATGTACAAGAAGAGTCAAGTAGTTCATCAGGGGGGTGGCATTTTGCCTCCAGGCACGTTATTGTATGTACAGCCAATCTGTTCTGTTCTGCCCGTTTGGTCAAAGGGAAAAGGGAAAAATATATATATATATATATAAAATATATGAAACAAAGATATGAAGAACGATTCAAGAGCGCAAAGCAGCCTGGAGTTTCAACTTTTCCCTTCTTATCCGCTTTCTTGTTAAAAGCAGAAATCTATCCGGTACTGTCTATCCTCGCAGAAGTGGCCTGAATCCCACTTCTACGGGGGGTAGGAAGATGGAGTTAATATAGTTTCGTTTCCAGCCACTCGGCTCAGCGCAGTGCTATCTACTAAATAATCTATGCAATGGGTGGGTTGGCGTTTGTCAGGAGCATCTCGAAGAAGGCCTGGTGCCATGAACCAGCTTCGGGAGATGGCTTGAAGGCTGTTCGTTTCAAGAGTGGTTAGCAATCCCTCTTCTTTGATTTGCGCAAATACATAGCCAAAGTGTTCGCGGGAGGGGGCTCAGGGATCAGGGTGAATAAAAGAACCAAACTCACCATCGGGATATCCACAGAACTCATCGAACCGCTCCGCGGTCTCGTCGCTAGTTCCGTCACTCTCTCCACCGGGCTTGACCCACACAAACGCGTCGCAGAGCTCCTCACCCGTCTCCGTGGTAGGTGGTACACCAAAGCCAGCACCGTCAACATTGCACCAGTGACCCCATTCTTCGCGCAGGCCCTGGACGCCGTTGCGACCAGTATCGACGATGGCGTGGTTGGGCATGCCGGCGGCCTCGAGGGCGGCGCCGAAGATGGTCACGTAGCGCTGCTCATCCTGGCACTGGTTGTATTGTCCATCGGGATCGTTCTCGAATTCACCTGGGGTAAGGGACCAGGCGTTCCAGCCGGCGACGTTGGTGGAGATTCCACGGAATTGGGATGGGGAGCCTGCGGCTTTGTAGACGGAGGCGAGTTCTTCGGCACCGGGCTCTGAGTTCTTTGTTAGTTTCGATTTATGGTTATGTGGGTGCTAAAGGGGGAGGGAAGGGTGGTTTTGTGTGTCCGTACCCAGGTTCTCATCCCAGCCGAGCCAGCCACCGTGGCCGGCATCCATGTACATAACAACGTTGGGCAGATTGAGCTGCTCCAGAGCGTATGCGACACCCTGTCTGTATCCTTCTGCAGAGTCCTGGCAGGATTGGAGATCGATGTTGGTGACCAAGTTGGGAAGCGAATCTGGCTCAATCACAAGAGCGATTGCCGTGTTTGGATTGGCAACAAGGATCTCGCGGATGGCTATATTTGTTATTAGAGAGGTTTATAAAAGAACACCTCGCGGTTGCCGGCCTTGGGGCCTTTGTCATGACTTACGATCGATGTACTCAGCCTTGTACACGTCCAAAGCACCCACTGGGAGCTCTCCGTTGGAGGCCTTGGCTGCGCAGTCACGACCTGGAAGGTTGTAGATGACGAGACCAAGAATCTCTTCGCAAGGAACCTCCTTGATCACAGCATCAATAGTGGGGATAACCTCCCGTTTATCGATCCACCTGAAGGTGCCTATGTCTGCAACCTTCGCAGCAGCTTCCGCAAGGGCAGGGTCGGTTATGGCCTCTACAGCAGCCTCAACCTCTGAGCGGTAGAAGGAGTTGGCATGGAGCTTGCGGCCGACGAAGGGGTTCTCAGCGCCACTGAGCTCTACTGGGGCTTCACAGCCGGCTTGCCGCTTGCCAATGCTGCTGATGTTGGGGGCGGCAAAGACATTGTGGACGGCGAAGGCCGCGAGGGCGGCGCAGGTGAGTGAGTACTTCATTGTGAAAGGAATATGTATTTACAAAGATAGCGAGGAAATGTACTGTACAAGAAGCAGATGATTAAAAAACAAAATCGTACAAGAGAGGCGGGAGCTCTTTATAAGAACAATTCTGGAAGGCCCCGAGGTACGGATCAAGATATTGTTCCCGGGGGCATTGGTGGATATCAACCCCCCTGACTTGGGTTTGTAAATGATGTGTAAAGAGGAGTTAAGCTTCCAATAGCTGATCCGGAAGGAATCAGGCCCGAAAACGGCGGAGGCCTAATATCAGGGCTGCATCCCAAGTAAAAGATATTAGGATGAGAAGGATAGCGGGAGACGAAGCCGATGCTCCGTCACCAATTGGGAATATGGAAGTATTATTTCCTGCAGATCTTCACATCTAGACACCTTAGCTGCAGCGTATGTCACTGTCGTCCTATATTAGCTACTTTAGATCTCCCCGATCAATTGCTTGTATCCCCTTGACAGCGGCTGCATGGAATAATCGAAAACATTCTACGAGCTGCAGAATGCTCTTGGCGCCTTGAAACCGCCGTCCGGGGCAAGGTCAAAAGCGGATTAGGCTAATACCCTATTCAATTAGGTTTGTCTTGAGTCTCATCGGGTTCCCTTAGGCCCACCCGATGTTGACAGCATTGCGGGGGAGAACATCCTGCGCCGGGTCCAGGGTCGTTCCCCGCAAGGTCTGATCCCCTGTGAAGCCGGGAAAGGGGATGTCGCTCGCACGTCGCGAACAAAACCTGTATGAAAATAAAAACATATTACTTGTAGTAAATGTAGTAGTAATATGTGTCTCCCACAGCAAGCAAAGCGGTTGCCATAACACAGACGATGAAGTCCAGTCTAAAGACGGGTAAGCCCGTGAATCCTCAAGAGTTACCCGTTCAACTCAATTCGGGAACCTGGCTGGATCGGGAACTCGGTACGGCCTGGGGGTTTTAAAGAATTCGGCCGGGGTCATTTATGACCCCACGCCAACTTGGGCATATCCGCGATGTGATAGGCTGAAGGACCCTGGTTGAAACGTTTCAAAGAAAGTGACAGAAGGAAAATGGAATGCCGTGATGGCTAATAATCCGGGGTTTAGGGCCGGCTATCATGTATCTTCAAGGGATTCAATTAAGACGCCACCCCTTATTTTTATTAGTTGCTGTGACCGTGTGTTGGAAACAAGCTCGGGACATCTCGAAACGTCGGTCTGTCTGCATGTTTCCCAGGGTGAGAGGTCAGTCATCTTGTTGACGCTTTCCGCAGCGTAGTCCGGTTTGGACAACAGGAGCTCAGTAAAGACTAAAGACAGTGCTTAAGGGGTAAGTAAGTGTTCTTCTCAGGATAGCAGGATGGCTGTGTATGGCCTGCAGCATGCAACTCTGATGGGAATGCCGATGCCACGGGTAATCAACCGATTACGACCGGGCAAGGCTGATTCGCTAGCTAGCAGTAGACAATGCATATTATCTCATCCAGGTGTGCCCCTGTATAAAGTCAGGGTATGAGTGGCCCGACTTTCAAATTGTAATTGTTCCGTTCAACGTGTTGTCGCCTTGATATGATGTGTTCTTGCTGCGCTGGCCACGTTTAGTAAGCACCTCATTCGTATTATTGACGGGGTCGTCAGTTATTCCGGCCAACCTCCATGACAGAAACCTACGTAAACAGTCTTTTACCTTCTTCTTTGAGCTTGTCTAATATCGCTGTAATCATGTATTGCTGGGATGGGATGACTTCCCTTCAATTCAATTGAGGTCCTATGTCGCGGTTAATATGGATGTGCAGGTGATATATTGCAACGGATACTATACAAGCAACTGCACCAGTCAGAGACGAGAGTCCAGGCGCAAGCAGGCAGGCTTTTGATTGTGCATGTATGTGCAGCAAGCGCCGTAAGCCCGGGATATGGAGGCCAGAACAGCAGATAGTATCCTGCGGGAATGCAGAGGGGCAAAAACAACTCGTCGAGGCGAAAAAGTTCTTGAAATTCATGAAAAAATAAAAATAAAAAAATACGTCGACCTCTATCTATATTGCAATCCTTGAACGAAATTGGCCAGAAGACAAGAGACGATAAAATAAGAACCAGGCCGTTGGTTGCTGTTCCTGGATGTGTTCGTTTCATTCTTTTCTCGCCTTTCTAGTCGCCGCTCCTCCAGATGGTTTTTATACTCCATTCCCCTTGTGTTTCTTTCCTCTTTGATGTTATCAATGATTCTTCAATTATTAATCGCTCTGTGCCTGTTTGTCTCCCCACAGAAATTGATGTTTGAGCCATTTTTGAGTAGGGCCGATACATTGTAGAGGAACCCGAAACAAACCGTGGAAGAAGCGCAAAGACGAAACACACGGGAGATGAACCCTTTTATATACTCTTCTTCAAAGGCCCCAATAATTGATAGGGATTCCCGCTCTACACAGCAGGTTATGATAATAATAATGATACTTGTTTGACGTATGACCGGATATCCACATGCGAGATGCGATGAGAAAACCTGTTTCACTCTGGCGAGTGTGTTACTCTCTTTCACTAGTAGGATTCAGAACGTCATAGATGAACCAGGCCTAGAAGCTCTCTATAAAAGCGGACCCGAACTCTGTCCCTGTAAAAACGCTTAAAGACCTCTGACAGTTCCCAACTTTTCATGCACTAGAGCTTGGGTGATCTTATGCTGGTTTTCGCCGTGTTCAAATGTGAAAATTCTAGAAATCCGAACCAGGCCGAGGTCGCCCCGCGAGGTTTAGACCGTTGAACGCCTGTGAAGGGGGATTAGTTTGGTTTGGAGGAGAAAAAACTTTATCCAGCTGGCGGACCGATAGCGGCGCGCGACACAGTTGAAGAGGCTGGAAATGCTGTTACTGAGTCATGAAGCTTTCAGTTTCTATGGGAGGAAGATGCCACAGAATCCCAATGTATCGATATCTTGTTTATGCTGCAAGCCTGCAATAATCAGCATGCTGGTGGAGGAGTGCGTGGTGTGGGGGGATATATAAAGTTGGATACGCGTCCACCACGTGCGGATTGGCAATATCCACGCCCAAGTAGAGGAATATAGACATACAAGGCGACAAGAGTGACAGCAGCAGTTAGTGGTCAGTAAACAGTAGGATAATTAAATGTGTGAAGTCGTACAGAGGGAGTCAGGAGGAATGAATAGAGAAATCCCCTCTGCTTAGCTAAACCCCCAGCCAACTCCATGCCAGGGAGCTCAACGGCTTCAACGGCCTCAACAGCTTCAACAGCTTCAACGGCTTCACATCCCCAGTCGCAGTAGAGGAGGAGTAGTTAAGCAGTGAGTGGTGGCACCAGCAACATCACAGCACCAACCTCACAGAAGCTGCACAGCCTGCTCGATGAAGCCGATCTCGCGACAGGTCTCCTCCCGCGCCCCTCGTTATCTGCATCTTGCCTGGTTATGCATGCTGTGGCGACGGTCCTACAAGTCCGACAGTTGACAGAGACAACTAACAACTTACAAGAGACCCCTCTTCAGAGTCCAGAGTCCAGAGTCCAGGCCGGCAGCAGGGCCCAGCAGAATAACTAAACTACTCTGGTCCTCTGAAACCCCGCCGAGTCTGGAGCGTGCAAAACCACCGGCTCGGTTCCCTCAACCCAAACAACCAACAGCGAACAACCTACTTCCAATTCTTCCTTAAGCCTCGCCACGACCCTGCTCTGCGGTATCAGCTATCCAAAATAATATTTACTACTATCTATGTCCTGTCTATATCTATCTTCGCTCTGTTTCTCTCTCTCTCTCTCTCCTTCCCTCACCGGCCTTATCTCTCCTTCCGTTTCATCACACCAGAAAATGTTCCCCCGCACGTTCTAGACATGGACGTGATGTCCTCTACCCCTCCTTTGACTACGTTTAAGCCTACCCTTTCTATCCTCGCAAAGGGTGCGCCGACAGATCTTCCTCCTCAATGTCCTCCCACCCGTCCTAGTATGATGGATCGCATTATCTCCCTATCCCCCGTGCCGACTGTTGTTTTGGACCCTTCCTACAACATTGTGGAGATCTCTGTCAGCCACCTCAACTTCTCCGGTCTCTCTCGCAATGACTGCGTTGGCCGTAGCGTTTATACCCTCGAACCCTCCAAAATCCCCGTGACCAGCCTGGATGCCCTCCGAGCCTCTGTCGACAAAGCTATCGCCCTCAAGAGCGCTTGCAAAATTCACAACATTGAGGTCGTATCCCACTCTTATTACTGCAACCTGCGTATCTCTCCCATCTTCGAAAGTGACTTCCTCATCTATGTCATGCTGGAAAGCTGCGATATTACAAAGATACATCGGAAAGGCGGCGTAGTCAATTCGTCGCTTGATGCTCCGGACACCTATAAGCATTTGATAGATAGTGTCAAGCATGTCGCCATATTCATGCTGACCCCAGAAGGGAATGTCGCTACGTGGAACAATGGCGCCTATGCGCTCAAGGGCTACACTGCGGATGAAATCATTGGCCAACACTTTTCCGTCTTCTATGACAAGGAGGATCGGCTGAGGGATAAGCCGGGAAAAGAGTTGGCGAAATGTATACAGGATGGCAAACTGGAGGATGAGGGTTTGCGGGTTCGCAAAGACGGCTCCACATTCTTTGCCAACGTTGTGATAAGCCCAGTCTATCGCTTTGGTGTCTTGATCGGTTTTAGCAAGGTAACCCGCGATATAACAGACAGGAAGGAAACGGAAAGCCGCTTGATAGCTGCCTACGAAGAATCCGCCAAGCTCAAGTCACAGTTTTTGGCTAATATGAGTCATGAAATCCGTACCCCGATGCACGGGATGCTCTCTGCGCTGACCTTGCTGAAAGACACCGGGCTAGACGAGAAACAAGCGGAGTTTGCTACGATAATCGAAGACTCTGGCTCCATCCTCCTGCGTGTCATCAACGACATCCTCGACTATTCCAAACTTTCCTCTGGGACGTTCACTATCAATTCCGATTTGCTGAGCGTACAGCAAATTCACAAAGCTTCTCTGCAGCTCTGTCAGACTTTGATCAAACCTGAAGTTACCCTGACGTCTGAGATTGACGAAAATATCCCCGAGTTTTCCAAGGGTGACCCTCTGCGATATCGGCAAATACTCCAAAATTTACTCACAAACTCCGCCAAGTTCACGGAGTCCGGGTCAATACACGTCAGGTCGCAGCTAAAGGATGACAAGGAGTTGTCTCATCGGGTTTACACTGAGGTCATTGACACCGGCATCGGTGTCCCTGCTGAAGCTGCCAAACGCTTATTTGACCCTTTCACTCAAGTTTTCAGTTCCACTGGTCATCAATATCAGGGAACAGGTCTCGGACTGGCGATATGCAAAAATCTAGTAGACCTCATGGGTGGTTCAATTGGTTATCACCCAAATCCAGATGGCCAAGGCTCAGTGTTCTGGTTTACTGTGAGGCTAGGCAAGGTGAATGTGTCTAGTCCAACCGATTCTAGAGACTCGTCTCCAATCGCCGCGGAACCAATCGAAGAGCTCAAGACCATTGCGCTTGGCAAGCAACTACTGTTAGTTGAGGATAACAAGATCAGCCAAGCTGTCATGTTAAAGTTATTGAACAACCTCGGTTTCGAGAGAATCGACGCCGCGTACGATGGAGCCCAAGCGCTGAAAATGCTGCGGGCGAAACCTTTTTCCTATCATGTTGTGCTGATGGATATCAACATGCCTGTGATGGATGGTGTGACAGCCACCACGGAGATACGAAATACCCTGCACCTTGATATTCCGGTCATCGCGATTACAGCGAACGCCCTAAAGGGCGACGCGGAGTCGTATCTAGCGAAGGGAATGAACGGATACGTATCGAAGCCGGTAAATCGGAATCATCTGGTGAAGAATTTGTTATTGTTATTGAAGTGAGATATTATTACAGAAAAGGGAGGACAAACGGCCGTTTATTGAAGAGATTTGCTATTTCAATACGCTCCCCATTTTCCTTATTTCCTTTTATTTTGGGGATAAATGAGGACCCGTACTCTGGAATTGGCCTTTCTTCTTTTCCCAGACATTATCCTCTACCGCCGCCGTGCCTATGACCTAAAAGAGCTCGAAAACAGAACAGGTCATCAGACGAACAAAGTACATCGGGAAATCAAGAAAGAAAAGGAATCCAATGTGTAAATGGATTCGATTGGCCCGAAGATACGAAGGAATGGTCCGCTGGCAACGGCCAATTTCCTCTTGACGCATATCCCCACATTTGTATTCGGTTTTCAATGCATGGTCTTTTCTGATACCATTCTGTTGATTGCGATTGATGCTGCGTTATTTTTATGTTACTTTGTAGCACCTTCTTGGTTGGCTCTTTCGTATATACAGGGACGCGGGGTTTTTTGGGTGCATGGATATAGGGCCGGGTGTCTTTTGGTGAACTGGCCGGGTTATTATTTGAGTTGTTCGACTTCTTGCCTTTTGCTTCTGGGTTTATCTCGCTTTTTTTGGACGCATATTCAGCTGTTTTATCTCATGCTTGTTTTTCTTTGCTTCCCCTGGAGGGTGCAATACGTGGGGTTCTAGGTATTTTCGGCTTTCTAGCTTTTTTGTCCTTGTTCTTTAGCTTTGATGACTTTTACAGATGAAACCTTAGATTACAACTACCCATCGGTTGCTCTCGGGGGCATGTATACCATGAACAATTACTACAGGGAATTAGTTCCACTTCTCCGTGTCTCCACCAACCCTTAACTATTAGGCTTATCGCAAATTTTTTCGAGGACAAGCAAAGCGTATGCTCTGTGAAACAATCCATTCATCTATCTGATTCATACTATAGCAGGCTGCCCTGATAGGACATCCTCCATATCCTGCTTTTGATCTCCTATCTCCTCCCTATCGTCATCCTGCAGCAAGATCTACCAGATTGTCTCCACAGCGGGAAAGAGGTCTAGACCTTTATTGCTTACATAAGGAACCACCAGCCACAGCTGCTCACCGTCCTCGGTATAACATTGATCCACAGCAACACGCTAGGCCCAAAGCAGATCTAGTCCCTTGCGGCAGAAACCGGCTAAATTCCGCAACAAGCGACCCCAAGCGACGCAAGCGACGACAGACCCGGACATCCAGACTTCAGACTTTCCGACTTTGATTCCAAGCTTGCCAATTCAACAGTTTTGTCCCGTGCGCGCTGCATCCTGCGGACTTATTGATTTTGCGACTCATTCGGTGGAACTGCTTTGCAGAGGTAAAGTTGCTTTGAGTGAATCCGGCTGGGTTTAATGCGGTGGGGAGCACGACGATACCTATCAGCTTTGAGACCGCTATAGTTGCCCGTTGAGAAGGGAAGCGAGGGGCCGAGCAGAAGACAACGAGAGAAGAGAGATTGGTTCTTGATATAAGGGTGGAAGAGAATACTAGGTTGTTCACCTCCTCGACAATAATCCACCCCTGCACCTCCAGTTATCCAAAACTAACTATCGCAGCAGACCACTACCTCACAATGGACACCCACGATACCTCTTCAAAGGGCCTTGCCCACCAAAACCACCACAGCAGCAACAATAACATCCACGCTCCCCCCAACCCCCCCAGCATCGAAGCTGCCTACAAACGCAAATGCATCGAGCTCAAAAAGCGCCTGAACGAAGTCGAAGCCTCCAACGACGCCATGCGCATCCGCAACGCCCAGGGCCATCGCTACATCCAAAAAATGCGCCTCGAGTCTTGCATGTTGCTAGAGCGCCTGGCCGTCCTGACGGGCATGGCAGAGGAGCAGGGGATTAGCACAGAGCTACGCGCGCGCACCGTCGCGCTGCTCAAGGAGATGGAGCCGGGCTATGGGCCTGCGCCGGCGAATCGTCTTGGAGGAGCGGAGGCTGGTGCCAGTGCCAGTGCCGGCACTGGTGGGGCTGGGGGTGTTGCCGGGGTTAAGCGTGCGTCCTACGGAATTGATTATATGGATGACGGCACTGAAGGGAGCTCCGAGGGGCATCCGCCTACTGTACGCTCGCCGCCTGCCTCCTCCGAAGCTCCCCGCTCTGGGTGTTGATCTTCTTGTATTACATTTTTGGCTAATCTTTTGGTTATAATGTATAGCCCCAGGAACGCCCTCTTCGAGTGAAACGTAGCCGGCGCATGGACGACTCCAGCGGCGCCTTCGACACGCCGGAGAAGGACATGGATCACCACCACAATCTACACTCCGCCCTCCCACCACTCCTGCCCGCCTCCACGCCGATAAATAATAACAACCACGACCTCGACAGCCGCATAAAACACTATAACCCCTCCGCACAACCCCCGCTAGCTCCCTCCCCAGCATTAGAATCCCACCAGCCACATCACTCCGTATCTCCCAACCATCATAATCATCATCGCCATCACCGCCATCGTAGCAATGGCAGCTACAACCACGGCCCTGCACCGGAGCATCAGCAACAACCGCAGCAACCGCATAGATACGTCTCCGCCTTTGAAGACTTCACGAACCGCACGCGCGACAAGGTGCTTAGCGACCTAGTCGAGGCTTACGGGCCCGAGACGAACATTACAAACGATGATGTCGACCGGGCGTTGGCGGAGCATTGGGAGTCACTGGACCCGGCGACGAAGCGCACGTATGGGGATTGGAGGGAGAGCTTGTAAACAGGAATAATATTCATCCCATCCCCGCTGTTTCCTTCCCCTCTGCTCTTTTACGTTTTGGTGGCCCTCATCGTTTTGTTAACGGGTAGTTATATATTTGCCTGCCCCGTTGTATAACCTCTTATGTGCCTGTTCTTACATCTCTTTGTGTCACGCTCTGCTCGTTGTGCCCTGGGGCTGCTTCTGCTTTAATCTCTTGTCCATTATTTGTTCCCTACATGCTCCGACCAACTTACCCCGGATGGACCAGATATATCATATGTATCTTATCTGTGCTGGCATCGTCATCGCCAATTACCCCTGACTAACCCTTTAATATACAATCATATACGGGCCTCTCCTATCTACCCCATTATATCCCGTACCTTTACATACCACCTACCCACTCACTCTACCATTGTTCACTGTTTTAAAGGCGCAAATGACTACACTTTTATCTGCAGATATTTGGGATAAATATGTTTTTTCTCTCATGCAACGTTTTCGGTATCCCATCTGGTCTGTCTTTTTTTTCCCTTTACGGAATGGCCTTGGTTCATTTGTTATCTTTGTTGTCTGTTTTTGCTTTTTCCTTCTCAAGAGATCTTAGGAAGGACGAGTGTTTATTGAAAAGCACTTGATTTTATCTCTGTAAGAGATGAAACGGAATTGAAGGCAAGTTAGAAATATATCGGTTTTTTTATATCGGCTTTTTTTTTTTTTTTTTTTTTTTTTTGAGAAACGAAGCTTTTGCTTTTTTAGATTGCAGAGTGATGTTGATGTGCTTTCCTTTTCATATAATGCTAGATATGATGATGCTAATTAGTAGTCTTCTTCACATGGCTAAGGCTTGCCATTGTAATATTCCTGCTTTGAGATATTTATTATTTGATATATAGTATCTTGCAAGAGCTTGTATATAACTCGCATTCTTCCGACAAGACGAAGAAATATATGTTATTTCAAGATGTTCATTAATCACCTACCTACAAGGCGTTTGCAATAATAAATATATATGCATCATATTCATATAAGTTATATACAGTTTGTCTAGCCACCAAACAATATATATATAACTCACATAGATACGAATCATTCTAATATAAAATAATGAAGGAAAAAAGTAGAATATTGCTAGATTGAACACAGCTTACTCAACACACTCAAAAGCGCCTTGGGAAAAGTTAGGCCACCAACGCCAAAATGCGGAGCGGAAAAGGACAAGGCAACCAACATGCCCCAAAAAGATAAACCAAATATTCAAACAAAACCACCCAACCCCGCCAACCGCTCTAAATAGAACCTTTACGAAAGAAAAGCCGCCCAAGGACTATCTTTAGCACCTCAACACCGACTGTATCACACGGACTGGCCCATGGATGTTTGGAATGGAGACCGAATGTAACACAAGACTGAGAAGGATATAGTGACGATGAGGAGCAGTGATAAGACGATGAACGGCCATGGAATTGTGGGAGCTATAATATATAATACACCTGGTAAGATGGGCAGATAGGTCGATGGCTGATAGACGCGTTGCATATACAAGTGGATTTGGATGGGTGTGTTCGTTATTCAAGGGTCGGTGGACCGTGATGTGATATATCGTGTACTGTACATGTACCCCTACGGGATGGCAGCGGGGCTAGGGGCAGAAGGAGAGCGCGAGGGTGTGAGTAAGGTGAGCGGGAGGAGGCAGGAGGCTGTCTCTCATTGCACCTGGCGGTATTTGTATGGAGAGACGAGCTACGCTCTCCGAATTTGATTTGTGTTATTTCAGTCAACTCCAGCATACAAATCTACAACGATGTTGATAGCCGCCACGAGGATTTCGGCCGCGATGAGGATGATTACTGCACTATATGTTAGCAAACCTTGCATATAAGAGAGATCGAATTAGAAACAAGCAGGTGACACATACCGATCCACTCCAAGTACTCCCCATGCCGATGACTTAACTGATCCTTCAGCACAGCCAGCAGATCCGCAATCACATCTAGCCGCTCCGTCAACAACCCGACCCGCTGGTCCATCTCCAAATAGCTCCGCACAGCCTGGTAGACGGGATCCAGCTGCGGCTCAGCCCACATGAGCTCCGGACTGTCCAGCACAGACCCCTGCAAATGGATATTGATGCGCAGAATAAAGAGCTCGCCAATCTGCATATTGATTTGGCGACGGGTGAGGTTTACGCTGCCCGTCTCGGCAATTTGTGCAGGTAACGGGGAAGTTTTTGCGATGGTTTCGGACACCAAGTCTTCAAAGAGGGAGGTTTTGACGGATTGAGAGAGAGCGTGGGAGATGGCGAGCTTGGTCATGTAATTTCGCGGGTCTTGGAGGGAGATGAAGTCGTTGTAGATGCGCGCTTGGTAGTCGCGAGTGTAGTAGAAATTGAAGTTCTCGATCTGGGTATCCTCGGTGCTGAGGACGGCGGAGGCAAACTTGGAGACTTCGCGGAGGAAGCGGGTTTCTTGGGCGGGCGTCATGCCCCATATTACGACGGTGCCGTAGTCGAAGAGGAAGACCTCGGGCGAGTGGATTGAGGTGTCCAAGTCCGGACTGCCGCTGTCGGTTCTGGATATAGGAGGTACTATATTGGGTGTAGATATTGCAGCAGGAGAGTCGGTTATGGCAGAGGATGAGGTGTCTGGGTTTTGCTGTAGGTCGATGAGCTCTTCGCGCCTTTGGCTTTTCTGGCCCTCAACCTCAATTTCACTATCGGAAAACCGGCGCTCCTCCCCAGTGGGCATTTGTTGGATATTCCGTCTTTCCCGCTCTCCCTGTCCTTGTGAGACGGAACGCTTCTTTTCCTCATGGTCATAATTGTACGGCGAGTAGACACATTCATCAAACAATTTCGGATTGGAACCTCTGGTCTCAGAACGGGCTTTGAGAAACCGCACGACACCGTCTAATCGATACGAGCTCGCAGTACAGTATGCGGTTACTCGCGGGACACGATCCCTGTCCGCTTTACCCAGTCTTGCTGCATGTCTTCTGGCCGTCGGCTCCTTTATCCTTGTAATCTGCGAATACACATCGCGTGGTATCTCCTCCTCCACCAGCTGGTCATCTTCCCCCGTAACAGGATTAGGTAGTAGTTTAAGCTTCTGGGTATTTTTTGTCGTTCTTTGAGGTCCGATCTTAGGCGCTGGTGGAGAAGCGGGGATCCCTGTGTTATAGGGGGCTCCCTGACTGTGTCGGCGGCGGAGCTTGCTGTTCAGGGCGGCGAGGACGGGGGGCCCACTACCGCCAGAACTAGTTTGCATTGAAGGTGTACCTGAGTGGAGAGGCCTTAAAATATCCCTGGAAGTAACTGTGTCATTCGACACACCACTCCGGATGGCGGGCTCGAAGGTAACGGTGCGACGGGGGCGGGCTTCATCCTGTGACGTAGTAGTTGGCGGGCTTGAAAGGCGGTGTTCGGAGAGGAGGGGGGAGGTCTCGCTGGCTGTCGACGCCATGGCTAACAGAAAAGTTATATCTGAGGTCGATTGTTATAACATTAGGATATAGACATGATCATGGGGTTGTAATTGAACAAAGCAGACATGGCTTTGATATATGGGATAATGGATAATGAATAATCTGGGCGGAAGCTACATCATTCGGCGCTAGTCTTCGACTGGAAACTTTTGGTGTCATGTGATAGAACCTTAAATCAACCGCAGGTCAAATACACTAGGCCATTCCGGGGCTAGTGCAAATCTCGGGGGTTTTACCGCAGAAGTCAATGGAGAGGATAGTTGTATATCGATAAGGGTATCTAATAAACTATGTATGGCTGTAGCACGTAATTCGACAATCCTGGAATGCAATGTAAGACGTCAGGAAAAAAGGAGCACATCCACCGCGCTGAGCTGTTCGTCAAGACGTAGTGCTGACCGAACATGGTACTAGTATTCTTCAAAATATGAATAAAAGACGAGTGCATGCGAAGTAGACAGGTGGACGGCAGAAGACTCGACGAAAGTTCGGGAAAAAAATCCATGCCGAAACTGCGACACCAAACAATCCGTGTTATAAGCCGATGTACTGTACTGTACCGTACGATAACACCATTCTCATTCATTTCCGAACAAAACCACCAGACCCGGCCGTTATCCTCCTCAAGCTGCCCCCACTTGGCAGAGTACGATTGCCTGCCATCCAACTTTCCTTGACCCTGCGAGTGCCCTTGGATGTCTTGGGCGGTAAACTGGCACATCCCGAGCCGCTACCCGAGCTCTCTAGAACCCGAATCGAAGTCCCTCTCACTTTAATGTCCTTCGGCCGCTTCTCGACTTTATCTAGGAACTTGTGCTTCTTGGGCATCTTTCTTGTTGAGTTCGACTCAATCTCCGAAAAGGTAGGAATGTATGCGGAGGGCTCTGCGTTCAAGATCTCGTCTGGTAGTAGGGTGGGGAGTGAACGGGAGGGTTTGGCGGTGGAGCCTTGTAACGTTGCAGAACTCTCAGAAAGGATCTCATCCTGCTTTGCGCGGCGGTCTTGTGGACCGGGAGATGTGTGTTTAATTGGAACTGGCTTTGCAATGGCTTGCGCTTTTAACCGCTGATCCCGCTCCCTTCGCTTTTCCTTTTCGAGTGTCTCAGCCCTGGTAGTTGGTGTTAGTCGCGAACAGGAACCTCAAGTACAACAGAAGGATATTAACACCAACCTTTGCTTAGCCTGGGCTTCCTTTCGAGCAACCTCCTTCAGTTTCCGCAGTTGTGCAGAATTGTCTACTGTCTCGGGAGCTTCATCATCACTATCCTCGGAATCGTGAGCCCCGTTAAGTTTCGGCTCCTCCTCGATTGGCTCTTCGTGTCCATTGACCTCCGGATCAGGTTCTTCGCTTCCAAACCGAACGTGTGTAGATTTGGTATTAGATTCCGTCACTTGTTCCGGTTCCTGAGATGCATCTCCAACTTGCTCTTCGGGGACGACACTGTCACTTGACTCCGCACTGCGGATGGGCAGCTTCCTCGCCCTCTTTCCCTCACGCGTCACCTCAGCAGCCGGCGAGGTAACACCCTCATTGGAAGTCCTCTTCTTCCTCCGCTTAGGTGCCTGGGTCTCCGTCTCTCGTTTCGACGCAGTAGTAATCTTCCGTTTCCCATTTGTAGCGGGTGAAGAGGCTCTTGCGTCCTCCGCAGTAGCGTTGGCGGGGAAGACCGTCCGTCGTGTAGCAGAGACCATGTTTGGTGAAGAAGTTTGATTGGGTGTTTCTTCTGATTCTTCGGCTGCGGAATCCTGTCTTGCAAAAAGACCTCGGGCAGCTGTGACGAACTGGGACAACATATGGTATAGGACAATGGGGAAAGGAGGAGAAAAGAAAAAAAAGAAGTTTTTTTATGTTCTCCGGAAAGAAATACTAGTTATTATTCATGGGGATGATTCTTACCAATGAATGCGAGTTCTGGCTCAAGACTCCGCAGCCAGTTGGACCTTTCCGCCAAAGAAGATTTTATGTCGGACTATTGTTAGTCCGGAGGCTAGCCCTAATCTCTTATCTGATCGATACGACGAGAGGGCGACGACAATGGCATAGTATATGTAAATGCAAACGCTATTAAAATAAGAAAATGTCGGGGAAGTGTTTTTTGATAGTCGGAAGATATGCTACTGATATTAACAGATACTAGAGTATATGGGTGACACTAGTGTTATATGGTCAATCCTATTGACCCAATCTTATACGCCGTCCCAATGCGGAAATCCCAGTAATGATATATACATATGAAAAATAATATAAAATAGTAAGAATAGTCCCAAAGCAATCACCAAAAAAGGCCATGCCGTATATCCCAATCAAGAAACAGCCAAGATCAATCATCGTAATACTCCTCAGCAATGCGCTTCCTCTCCATAGCCTCCTCTTCAGCCGCCAAATAATCATCTTCTCCCAAATCACTAACCTCATCCCACATCTTATCAAACTCATCCACATCATTGCCCGGAACAGCCCACATGGACTCCCGCAACCGCTTGTTTCGCTCTCTATCCTCTTCTATCCGTTGTTCAATCTGCCGCTTGTCAACCTTGATGCCGCTCGCCCTCGCCGCGGACCCCTTTGTATCCCCATCAGATGCACCCGGTCCCGCCAAAAGATCAAGATCAAGATGTGCTGGATGACTTTCGCGCTCCTTGAGACAAGCATCAATTTCCCGTACGGTTTCGGCGGAGAGGAATGATTTGGCCTGCAGGCCGTTGAGCACGCGACGGACGTGTTTGACATTTGCTGCGCCGGAACCGTCGGAGGGGGCTACCGCGTCGACGACTCGGAGGATATCGCGCTGCATCATACGAACGAATTCGAGGTGGTTTTCTTTGGTAGCCATGTCACAGAGGTGTTCGATGAAGTACATGATGTTGGCGCGGTTGTTCATGCTGTTCTATAGCACAAAACAGCAACCGTCAGCAAATGGGATCATATCACTACTTGTTGGACTGCCAACTTACCATTTCTAGCTGCTCAAGAATACACGAGTGCAAATCCTCGTCCATGTCGCGGTATTTAAGGGCATAATGGGCAGCCTTTTGCGAGGAGGTGACGGAGGCGCTCAGATGCTGGAGCTGGGTGGTGAAGCGCATGCGCACCTCGAAGGGGTCAGCCATAATGGATGGGAGTAGTGGGAATGGCAAATATCAGCGAGCAATTGGTGTCTCATAGTGCAGAACTCAAACGGCCATTGTTTGGTGATTGATTGCCAGTGAGCCGTGGGTTGCGGAGAGTCTGCTGCGAACCCAGGGCGGTGAAAGATAATTATTAACATTAGACGGGCGGCAGAAAAAGAAGGAGCTCCACTTAACCAACTTGACTTCATCGATCCCCCGCACCAGATACGCTGCAATTGCAACTTCAACTATTCAAGTATATCTCTGAAATTACTTCATCGAAATCAATTACCTTAGTCCGTCACATACTCACCATGTCTATCCCTCAGAGAAACGGCCATGTTGAAACCGCCAATTTGGCCCAGAAGTCCGATGTGACTCTAACCGTCCTAGGATGCGGTAAGGGGGGCAAAATGCTCATACTATATACACTGCATTCAACCCAATTCATAGAAGGCAATATCACTAACAATCCAAAAAAAAAAAAAAAAACAGGAACCCTCGGCACCGCCATCCTCTCCGGAATCTTCGCCTCCCTCTCCGAATCCCAATCCCACTCCGCCTACCCTTCCCAATCCGACACCGCAACCCCCTCCGACTCCCTCCCCGCCTCTAAAATCCCAAACAAATTCATCGCCTGCGTCCGCCGCCCAGAGTCCGCAAAACGCATCGCAGCCGCCCTCTCCACCTTCTCCCTCCCCATCTCCATCTACCGAAACGACAACACAAAGGCCGTCGACCAAGCCCAAGTAATCATCCTCGGCTGCAAACCCTGGATGCTCAAAGAAGTCCTCGACGTGCCCGGCATGCGCGAAGCGCTCCGTGGGAAACTGCTCATCAGCATCCTCGCCGGCGTCACCGTCGACCAGATCAACGAGACACTGTACCCGTCCACCTCTACCTCCCCGATCCCCGAATCGGACCGCTGCCGTGTCGTCCGTGCCATGCCCAATACAGCCGCCGTCGTGCGCGAGTCCATGACCATAATCGGCACCTCCACCCCACCTCTACCGGATGACTGGAACATGCTGATTTCCTGGATCTTCTCGCGCATCGGCCGCGTTGTCACGCTAACCCCCTCTGTGATGGATGTCAGCACTTCTCTGGCGGGCTCGGGCCCCGCATTTGTTGCGCTGGTCATGGAGGCGATGGCTGACGGGGCCGTGGCGATGGGGCTGCCACGCGCGGAGGCGCAGATGATGGCTGCACAGGTGATGCGGGGCACCGCGGGGATGGTGCAGAGTGGCGAGCATCCGGCGCTGATCCGGGAGAAGGTTAGTACGCCTGGGGGTTGTACGATTGGAGGGTTGCTGGTGCTTGAGGAAGGGAGGGTTAGAGGCACGATGGCAAGGGCAGTTAGGGAGGCCACGGTTGTCGCGAGCCAGCTGGGTCAAGGGGTGCAGGGGGTCAATGGGACCAGGTTTTAAATTGTTTGTATAGATGGTCGGGAGGTGGTTTTTGTTTTTTAATCGTTTCCTTGATGTGCTTCTGGGTCTTATAGATGGGACCAAAACAGAAACGGGGCGGGATTTCTGTTTACGTGCACAGGACATGGTTTTGTTTTATGATTAGATGAAAATTGAATGTCGCATGCCGCATGTCGTCCGAAATAGATATGGCTATTCTTAGGTAGACAAAATATCTTAGACAATGGGTGGCTGGTGTTATTCGTATAAAAAGAATTTGATTGTACATCTATGGCACGGCATGGTCTAAAATTCCTAGATACCCCGTCAGTAAACTCGTTAGCAGTATAAAGTTATAAAAATCCGAATATAACCCAACATTGAGAAGGAAAGAATAAATCCTCCCAAAATACCAAAAGCAGAAATAAAAGGACTCCACATAAAAAGACCCTGACTACAACGAAGTCCTGGTCTCAATTGGACTAAACGCCCGGATATGGTCGTCATCGTCATCATCAATACCCAATAGCCCTCTTTCCTCCTCCGTATTCCCTTCGCCAATCTCACTATCCCTAAACCCCTCCGCTCGGCGCTTCTGCGCATCCTCAATGATATACCACATGTCCTTCTTGGTCAAGAAACCCTGGAGAGCACCCTTGTTGACAAACATCACATACCGGAGCCCTAGTCTCTGGAACATGTTCAATACAATGAGGAAGCTAGCGCGGCTATTCAATGTGATGGGCGTCTGATCCATCCAAGGTCGAAGGTCGAGGGTTTCCAGCGGATCGGCAAATGGCTGGTGGGAAAAGTATGCAGGGGTCTCAGGGGAGAGGTTTCGGGAGCTGCGAGATGTGGCTGATTTGAGGGCAAAGGAGAGTTCGTTGCGGGAGATGTACCCAAGGAGGATGGGGTTAGACGTGTCGGAGACAACGGGGAAGCCGCGATAGGAGGTTGTGTCGAGGAGGTGCAGGAGGGTGTCGATTGTGTGACCGACAGCGGTGATTACGGAGAGGTCGTGGATGCTGGTCATGACCTGGCTGACGCGGACGTCGGGGAGGACGACGTCGTCCTTTTGCTCGATGAAGGGGTATTCGTTTAGGTGGATCCAGGACTCGTAGATACCGCGCTTCCCGAAAGTGTCGCCGCACCATTTCGAGAGCATTACAGCGATCATGATGGGGATGACGTAGGTGAGGGCACCGGTAAGTTCGAACATAATGACTACTATCGACACAGTCATGCGCGTTGCTCCGCCGAGTGCTGATGCTGCACCGACGATCGCGTAGGTCCCCGGAGTGATGCATTTAACATCGGGCTCACAATTACGGAAAAGGAGTAGGTCTGGGTGAGCCTTTTGCCACATCTCGAATACTATGCCAAGAGCTCTGCCAGAGAGCGCGCCTATCGCTAGCGAAGGGAGGATGATGCCAGCGGGTATATCTAGACCGAAGGTAATTGAAGCAAGGAAAAAACCTAGAACGGCAGCAAGGAGTAAAAGGCCAATGACTCCTAATGATGCGGACCCCGTTTTGCAAAGCCCAAATTGATCGTCTGGAACACTCGCGCATTCTGCGAAAAGGTAGTAGACAAGCTCAGATAGCTGAGCTCTCATGAACGTGTTTGGGAAGTTGATTATTGCGCTGATGAGTGCTACAATCACGACTTCCAGGATTGGATGTGAGAAATTCCTTGATTTCCGCCATTTGGAGACCTTCATGTTCAATTTGATGAATAGCCCGCCGTATAACCCACCGAATATGCCGAGGAGAGCAAAGGGAAGAAGCTCGAACCGGTGCCATCCACGCGTGTACGTAACTTGGTAAAGCACAATCTTGCCGGTTCGGAAGGGATTGAGAGCGTGCAAGGTAACTGCCGCTACCATGGCACATACGAAGCTTTGCCACATTGTCTTATCTGGGAAGTAGTATGATAATTGCTGGAATGGTATTTAGCATAGGACGGCTTCAATGGGATGGATAGCTGCCTTACCTCCAAGCTGAATAACACACCCCCGATAGGAGATCCGAATGCAACAGAAATACCCGCCGCAGCTGCGGCAGAGAGAACTTCGCGTTTTCTCGCTATGGTCATGTATATTAACAATTTCATTCTACCTACTGCGGAGTATCTTTACTTACCCTCGTTACGGTTTAAACTAGGAAAAGGCTTCATGATCAAGTTTGCACAACAACAGGCCACATGGACCAATGGCCCTTCTTTTCCAAGCCATAGCCCCGATGCGACCGCAAGACACTGGAAGGCATATGAGAAATGCAGCTCTTATAAAAACAGGGCCATTCTTACCAAGCCAAGCGATTTGACCAGCAATGTCCACGCGCCCATGAATCGTTTGATAACGAAACCACCTAGGACGGTTTTTATTTCGGGAATACCACTGTGCTTTGCGTATATTGCAAACGTTTTAACTAGTAAGCTAGCGCTCGTCGCGAAGAGAATCTAGGCATCCTATTAGTCTAAACAGGTTAACGATTATGGACGGACCTACCGAATATAAAGTGAAAAGAATGTATTCCAAAACATATCCACCACCATTCGACGTGATTCCGAAAGCTTTTCGCCATGATGTCCAATGTTGACACTCGGATAATTCTTGGAAATTTGTCAACCAAGCAAAAGACGATTTTTGGGGTACTAAGCTGACGAACCTTCATAACCCCAGCAGCAGAAACTCTTATTTAAATAGAATCTCCCTCCTTCTTCACCAGTACGACAGTAGCCCGTCTTTATATCCCCGAGCCAGTTACTTGCGATATCTATACATGCCGCAATGATACCGGTCGCTATCCCTGTTATGATCAAAATAATCCAAATATGACTGCTATCAAGGACTTTGCGAACATAGCCGAGGAGACCTTTATTGCTGGCGTATAAATGACGTATCCGTTGGCGCTCCTTTGTATACTCAAAAATCCAATCGATTGCCGTCAAGTTGTCGTAGCCGACCCGCCGACCGGGGCCCTCGATATACCAGTCAAGAGGTCCGCCGGTCTTATTTCCTTCTATACCGCCATTAGCCGTCGATGTATTTGCTGGCGGCGGTGGAGTGCCATTAGGTGAGGCGCCATGTCCGCTTCCCAAACGGTTGTGTCGGGTCGAGTTCGCAGTATTTCCGGAGGAGAAGAAGGTAGAAAGCGCAAAGCGAGAGGAGGGCTCCTTTTGTTTGCGCTTGAAGGAAATCCTGCCACATATAGTTAGTTAGTAGGAAAGAAAGCAAAATGCCACGGCGCATGAGCTTACGGTTCATCAAATGCGTCCCCTAACGGGTCTGCTGAGAGCACAGTCCTGTCCCGCAGCTCCGTTGAAGCCAAGTCGTCTTCTTCGTTAGGCGGACCATCGGGGACAGTATCATTGTCGATACAGGAGGGCTGGGAATTATCTTGGTTGACGGGACCGTGGGCGGCATCTAAGCCTGAAGAGTTTACCGACATTGTCCGTCATGGGGACGCTAGCACCATGTGTATGACGGAGCTGGAAAATGTCAGTATGAACGACAATGCGATACTTGTACTCGAGGATGCTGGCCGTTGTTGTCCATGTCCGTCCGTCAACGTCGCTGCAGATGGTCCGGATCGGAGATGTGGCTGGTGCGATGGCCCGTGATTGGCCCGGAGATGTGGCGCAAGCGAGGTCTAATTCCGGGCTTCTGATTGGTTGAGCGAAGGCGGTGAAGGCAGCCCGTTGAAGGATCACGTGATATCAACGATCGCGCGGCAGAAAATAATTTGAAGACCAGAAAAATTCTCGAAGTTACAAATTTGATATTGGCCATATAGACGTTTGGAAACGCCTTTGGTGGAGGAACAAGGGCTTTTCAAATGCCTCACAACATGGCGCATGAGACTGCTGAGCTGGGGCTTCTCCCAGACCCCCAAGCTATACAGCAACTGCCATCCGAGCTGGTAGAAATTCTCCATACCAGTTCGGAGCCATCTTCGTGCCTCAATACACTGGCACTTACAGCTCTACAGCCAAATTACACCAACAAACTGTTCGCGATATATGAACCGATATTTGTAGATCTGGCCGCCAGATGGATTTATCTGGATCCAAACCAATATTTTGTGCATGTCATCGCCGCCTTTTCACGAATTTTACCGTTTGCGCCTTACCTACGACCTTTCACGGATGTTATTTCAAAACACGCCAGGGGCAGTGCCCTATCGCCATCGCCGGTGTCAAACCAGCTGGGGCTCCTGCATATGGAAGAGGACACGCTTCCTCAGTTCCTTCTTGCACTCTTTCGCCTGCTCAGCTTTGACCTGGATAGCTTCTCCCCTACAGCTTCTGCATCCGAGCTGCAGTCACTTTTTGACAGACCCAATCCTGTCATTAGATATCTTGCAATTCGATGTTTCTGCTTGTATATGCACGCAGCTGATGCTGCTCTGGAAGAAATGCTGAGCAAGTACCACGATGGAACGCCTATCAACGGCCAGTGGGAAGACCGATTTATTGATTACCGCTTCCTTAGTATTTGGGAAGAGAAAAGATGGACTAAACTTAACAGTGAGATCAAAGATGCACGGAAGTCGCGAAACGATTCTGATGTGGAAGTTTGGACGAAACATTTTCGGGACTCTTTCACAAGCCATACCGCTGAAATCGGCGGTGTCCTTATTCCCACTGTTCACCCGAAAAGCAAGACAGGAGTATCCTCTCTGGTCGGGACACCAACCGTTTTACGAAATCTTCATAGTCTTGGCCAATCTCTTCTCTCAACAGATCCCTTGCTACTCGTGGGCCTGGCTGGTTCGGGAAAGACCTCTCTTGTCAACGAGGCCGCTAACCAGATGGGCCAGTCCTCGTCCATGATCACGCTTCACCTGAATGAGCAGACCGATTCCAAAAGTTTACTAGGGGTTTACTCGACATCATCCCAAGCTGGCTCATTTTCTTGGCAGCCCGGTGTTTTGACAAAGGCAGCTAGGGAAGGAAGATGGGTTTTAATTGAGGACTTGGATCGCGCGCCATCCGAAGTGCTCGGCCTTATTCTCCCCCTCATTGAGAAAAGGGAGCTCATAATCCCCAGCAGAAAGGAACGGATTCGCTGCGCTGATGGATTCAGGGTCATTGCGACGATGAGGTCTGCTATCAATGCAGCCGGAAGAGAGATAACCCCAAGTGGTAATATGTTGGGAAGCAGATTATGGAATCGTATTCAAGTCGCCTCTATGCCCATGTCGGAGATTAAGGAAGTTATCGTTCAAAAATTTCCGTTGCTTCCATCTCGGGTAGACATGATCATGAATATGTTCAACCGTATCAATTCCTTGTTCAACATGTCGAGGAAATTCATGACGGGGAGATTACCGAGCCTCCGTGACCTAATCAAGCTATGCTACAGAATAGAACGGCGCCTGCGAAACCTTGGGTGTGAAACCGGATACGAAGCAGTACCTGACGGTACCCATGATGAAATATTTATGGATACAGTTGACTGTTTCGCAGCATATTTTTCGAAAGGACCACTTCAGTCGGCTGTCACAGAAGCTATTGCAGAAGAAATGCATATATCCCCACAGCGGATGAAATACTGCTTGTCCGAGCAGACCCCGAAATACTTAGATTCATCGAACGCCATCACGATCGGAAGAGAGACGTGCCAGAAAAGGAGACAGCTTGGTTTACGCAAATCAGCCTCGGTGGCGGGAGACAGGGGCACCTTTGCACCGACTAGGGCTTCCCTAAAGACGATGGAACAAGTTGTGTCTGCTTTGCAGCTTTCAGAACCTATTTTATTAGTCGGAGAGACTGGTATCGGCAAAACTGCAGTAGTACAGCAGCTCTCATCTTTGTTGCGCCAGCGCCTAACGGTGGTGAACTTATCACAACAAAGTGAGAGTACAGATTTGTTGGGTGGCTTCAAGCCCGTCAATATCCGGTCAATTGCTGTGCCCTTGGTCGACGAGTTTACTTTACTCTTTGAATCCACCTTTTCCGCCAAGAAGAACCAGAAATTTCTCTCGTCAGTTGCGAAATGCGTAACTACTGGCAACTGGCTTCGTTTAGTCAATATTCTCAATGAGGCTGTGAAAATGGCGTCTGGCGTCTTTCAAGCGATGAATAAGAACAAGAACGAAATGACGGATGCTGGCTCCGAGCAGCCGTCGAAGAAACGGAGGATTGATGATTCAAAGTATGCCAGCCTCCGTGAGAAATGGGATGCTTTCAGCGGTGAATTAAAGGATTTTGAGGTTCGCGTTTCTGAAGGAGATAGCAAGTTTGTATTCGCTTTTGTCCAGGGCAAGATAGTCAAAGCTTTGAGAAACGGGGAATGGGTGCTGCTCGACGAAATCAATCTTGCTTCCCCAGATACTTTAGAGAGCATTTCCAGCCTCCTGCACTATGGAAGTGATGGGACGCCCTCCATCCTTCTCTCCGAGGCTGGTGAAGTTGAACGCGTATACGGCCATCCGAATTTCCGAATCTTTGGCGCCATGAACCCGGCAACCGATGCCGGCAAACGAGATCTGGCTCCTGGTTTGCGGTCCAGATTTACGGAAATATATGTCAATTCGCCGGACACTGAAATTGACGACCTAGTAACTTTGATAGACGCCTACCTGGGATCACTCACGAATACAGATGAAAAAGCTACAATCGCCCTTGCTCACCTCTATCTTGATACGAAAAGGTTAAACGCGGAGAATAAATTGACGGATGGCGCTGGCCAGAAACCTCACTTTAGTATCAGAACACTTGTTCGATCGCTGATTTATGTCAGAAATCAAGCGCACATCTATGGGCTCCGACGGGCGATGTATGAAGGATTTTGCATGAGTTTCTTGACACTTCTGAGCAAAGAATCCGAACTCCAAGTTATCCCTCTTCTGGATCAGCATATCTTCGGTAGCCTTAAGAATTCGCGCTCAATATTGTCCCAGACTCCCAAGCCGCCTAACGACGGATCACCCTACGTTCAATTTAAACATTACTGGATGAAGCAAGGAGCATTCCCGCTGGAGTCCCAGCCGCACTACATAATAACGCCGTTTATCGAAAGGAATTTAATGAATCTAGTGAGGGCTAGCTCTACTATACGGTTTCCGATTCTATTACAAGGTCCAACATCATCTGGCAAAACCAGTATGGTTGAGTATCTCGCCAAAATTTCAGGAAACCGATTTGTCCGAATTAATAACCACGAGCACACTGACCTCCAGGAGTACTTGGGCTCATACGTTTCCGGCGAGGACGGTAGCTTGCGATATCAGGAAGGAATACTCGTTGAGGCTTTGCGGAATGGATACTGGATCGTGCTGGATGAACTTAATCTAGCACCAACTGATGTTTTGGAGGCGCTCAATCGCCTACTTGATGACAATCGGGAACTATTCCTCCCCGAATCACAGGAAGTTGTCCATCCACACCCGAATTTCATGCTATTCGCTACCCAAAACCCCGCTGGCCTCTATGGTGGCCGAAAGGTCCTTTCTCGAGCGTTTCGAAATCGCTTCCTCGAGCTACATTTTGACGATATTCCTGAAGATGAGCTGGAGTTTATTCTTAAAGAGCGGTCGCAAATAGCACCTTCTTTCTGTACCAGAATTGTCTCTGTCTACCGAAAACTTTCCCTCCTGCGGCAGTCAAGCCGACTATTTGAACAGAGGAACAGCTTTGCTACTTTGCGCGACCTTTTCCGATGGGCCCAGCGACGAGCCGACGATCGCGAACAACTGGCTATCAATGGTTTCATGCTGTTGGCAGAAAGAGTAAGAAACCCACAGGAAAGGGCTGCGGTCAAGCAGGTTATCGAGGAGGTGATGAGGATAAAACTTGACGAAACTGCCATTTACAGTCCCCAGAGTTTAGATACCCGGTTACAACAACTCTCAGCAACTGCCCCAACCGGCATAATATGGACACAGGCTATGAGAAGAGTGTTTGTTCTGGTCTCTCAGGCTATTGAACACAACGAGCCTGTTCTACTGGTGGGAGAAACTGGGTGTGGTAAAACTCAGATCTGCCAGGCTGTCGCAGAAATATACGGGAAGCAGCTTTTTACTATCAACGCCCACGTCAATCTTGAAACTGGAGACATCATTGGTGCTCAGAGACCTTTGAGAAATAGATCCGCAATTGAAGGACAGCTTGTAACAGATTTATCTTCGGTTTTGAGATCTGTTGATCGCTATGATGAAAGCAACGACAGTTCCATAGATGACCTAACGCGAGCATTTTCTGCGCTAAATACGGAGACGCTGGACAATTGCGAACCAGACCTGGTGAAACGTATTCGGGAAAATATGATTAGGGCAAAGGCTCTGTTTGAATGGTCCAACGGTAGCCTCATCTCTGCAATGGAATCTGGCCAACATTTCCTCCTTGATGAAATCTCACTTGCAGATGATTCCGTTTTGGAACGACTAAACAGTGTTCTTGAGTCGCACAGATCATTGCTCCTCGCCGAAAAAGGCCCTGTCGATTCATTGGTGGTTGCGAAGGATGGCTTCCAGTTCCTGGCGACGATGAACCCAGGCGGCGACTATGGCAAAAGGGAACTCTCTGCAGCTCTAAGGAACCGTCTTACCGAAATCTGGGTGCCTCAACTCTCCGAGGCTGAAGATATCCTCCCCATCTTGTCTGCAAAACTTGTCTCACCAATACGCAACGCACCAAGTTCGATGCTAGCGTTCGCGAAATGGTTCAAGGAGACTTTCCAGAGCACCTCGTCTGGGTCAATGTCTATCCGTGACCTGCTAGCATGGGTGGGCTTCGTAAATCAATGCAAAGGACTCGACGAGGTTTCTGTCATGGTCCACGGTGCAGCCTTAGTGTATATAGACACGCTCGGCGCCAACCCCTCCGCTATGCTCGCTTCGGGTCCGGCCAATCTCAAACAGGATCGAGTTAAGTGCCTTGAAAAGCTAGGTGAAATATTCGGCTTTGACGCTGTCTCAATTTACTTTCAGGACACCGCTATATCTGTTCAAGACAATAAGATGACAATTGGACAGTTCGATCTCGAAATGGGTGCCGATTCTGAGCATGACCCGACCTTTTCCCTGGATGCGCCCACTACGGTAGCCAACTCTCTGAGGATTGCCCGAGGCCTTCAATCAGCAAAGCCTATTTTGCTTGAGGGTAGTCCCGGTGTCGGCAAAACAACTCTTGTTGCTGCGTTGGCACAAGCCCTCGGAAAGCCTCTTACGCGAATCAACCTTTCTGATCAAACTGATTTAACGGATCTCTTTGGTTCAGACGTGCCCGTTGAAGGCGGTGATATGGGAAGTTTTGCTTGGAGTGATGCGCCATTCCTACGAGCCATGCAGTCAGGTGGCTGGGTTCTTTTGGACGAAATGAATCTTGCCTCTCAATCCGTCCTAGAAGGTTTGAATTCTTGTCTAGACCACCGTCAGCAGGTTTACGTTGCAGAGCTCGATCAAACATTCAAGCGTCACCCCGATTTTGTTTTGTTCGCTGCTCAAAATCCCCATCACCAGGGAGGTGGAAGGAAAGGACTTCCCGCTTCTTTTGTCAATCGGTTTACTGTGGTATATGCAGACTCATTTAGCGACAACGACTTGAAGATGATTTGTAAGAAGCTGTCTCCTGTTGCTTCTGAGGAAGAGATCCAGCGGCTGGTGGAGTTTATTTCTGTGTTAAATTCGAAGATAATGAATGAGCGACGCCTGGGAACCGTCGGGGGGCCCTGGGAGATCAATCTGCGAGATATCTCAAGATGGCTAAGGCTGCTTGAATCCACTCCTGTCCGAGTTTCGCCCTCCCAGTTCCTTGATGTTGTGATTACCCAGCGATTCCGTACCCCAGGAGACAGAGCGCTTGTTTCTTCATTATATGCGGCAGTATTCGGGTCAACTCCAGACATCAAAAATTACTTCCATAACCTCAGCGCATCGCAGTATCAGGTTGGCCTTGGTGTACTTCAGCGAGACCGACTTGTGCAAAACTTTAATGATCCCCGTATGAAAATACTCCCCAGCGATTTACCGATTATGGAATCGCTTGTCTTGTGTATAGAGCAAGGCTGGCCCAGTATCTTGGTTGGGCCATCTGGGTGCGGGAAGACAGCCGTCTTGCGGAAACTCGCCGCTTTGAATGGTTCCAGAATCGTCGAATTGGCATTAAACGCGGACACTGATACTATGGATCTGATCGGCGGCTTTGAGCAGGTGGATAGTGACCGTCATCTACTTAGCTTTTTGGACGAGCTGTCACAATTTTTGCAAAGCCAGGTTGTCCTCACCCATGTCTCCGGTGAAGCATCAAGTATCAGCAGTGACCTTGTGCACCTTTACCAGGCGATCAAGGCGAACACTATCCAACTCGAAGCTATTTCGGATGCGCTGTACAATATCGCAGTCAGGGGAGCACATCCAAGCTTCTCCGAATTCCACGAACGTACCAAGACGTTACTGGAGTCATCCCTGAATAGCAAAACAATCGGATTTGAGTGGACTGAGGGAATATTTATACAAGCAGTCCAAAAAGGAGATTGGGTGGTCTTAGACAATGCCAATCTTTGTAATCCTTCTGTTTTGGATAGGCTAAACTCGCTTATGGAGCCGAATGGGTGTTTAGTTATCAATGAGCAGCGAACGGGAGATGGTACAGCCAAGGTAGTTAGACCACATCCAGATTTCCGACTTTTCCTCACTATGGATCCTCGTCATGGTGAGCTGTCGCGAGCAATGAGGAATCGGGCTATCGAAATATGCTTCCCGCCCAACGTTGATGGGTCTGTATCTGCAGCTCAGGGGATCTTTTATACCTCGGAGTCGTCAATGTACCGCGTTCGCTGGAGTCAGAATCTCACACGCTTCGACGCATCTCCGGACATCGAAAGGGATAGGCTGGAAGTGTCCCTTGACCACTTGGCCCCGTACGACCTCCGCAGCATCCACCAATCTTCCGCTACCTCTGTTGATTTATGGGCTGCGAATACGAGCCTTTCTACGATTTTTAATCAGACGTTTGATCGCTATAATGCTTTTATGAACCGTGATATTCTGCCTTCTTTGAAGGGTATCCTGTCCGACGGAACTTCGAATGGGAGGAAGTTTTCGAACTTCGAACAAAGGATTGAGGTAGGGCCTGAAATTTCCGTATCATTGTTCGCATGACAGCTAACGTGTCAAATAGCCGCTACACCCCCTGATCAACGAACCGCGTCTTGCAGCCTGCGTCGCTCCGGAATTGCAAACTCTACTGGCGCCCTTGGCAAAGCTCCAAGAGCTACAGTTCAATGTCTGGTATTTTCATCAGGCCCTATCCCAAATCCATGACTCCGTGTCGACCAAGAAGCCTTCCGAAATGAGCCGGTTAGAAAGGTCGGTGGCTTCAAAAAGGATTCCCGCCCTTATGAAAGAGTCAACCCAGCCAGTTGCCTTATGTCTCTCGAATTGCATTCAGGCTCTAAGCGAAACCATCCAGAAAGCAAATCCCGACACCTTGCGTTACATTGATGTTGCTGCCGTGGTCGGTTCAATTATGGACTTGTGCTGGGATGTTTTCAGGGTCGCACAAGCAAATGGTTTCGATGAAGGAATTTTCCAAACATATCTGCAGATGGGACAAGCTCTATATTCTCGTTTCAAAGATGTGAAGCTTGATCTGGTCACGGTTTTAGGCCAATCACTTGATGCCTTCCGTGCCAATTGGGGCCTGTCTACGGGGCAGAGCATGCAAAGAATGTGGGATTGCTGGCGACCAGCCACACCAACCGATCCTTCACATCTGAAATTGATGATGGACTTGCAACATATTGCTGCTCGTTTTGATCAGGTTACATTGAAAACGACGTTACCTTTCTCGCAACTGAGCCAATTCCGTCACTCGCTAGTTCAGGCACAGACTGCAATGTTACAAGGCGCCGAGGGGCACGATTTAATCAAGGTATGGACCTGAAATAGAATATTCACATTTATATGCTAATGTACATGTACTTTCAGGATCTCCAACATGTAATTGATGACATTGAAACTCGGGTGCTGGAGCCTAACGCGGTGTCAACCCCCTACTTCTCCTCGGAGTTCGAAGCACTGTCCCAATATCGCGATCTTGTGGACAATGAACTAGCCAACTCAAGTTCAGTATCTGCCCTGTCTGGCATGCTGCAGCTGCTGGCAGGACGTCCGTCGCATCCACACGACATATCAATTTTGGAGAACCCCGTTCCTGAGCTACTATCGAAAATCTCGCGCTTTTCAGGTTTCCAAAATTCCTCACGCATGCCACTTGCCCTCCGCGGAACTATCTCCCTGTCATTTATCCAGAGATTGACGTCTCTTGGTAACGTGCCTTTGAAAGGAATGAACCTTCTCAGTTCCGAGCTTGACTTCATAGCGAATGGTCTATGTTCAAGCAGCCATCAAATTGCCGAGGATCAGCTCTCAACTTTCCAGCGGCAACTAGTCAAGTTACTCGGAGAACTGCTGCTTTGCCATAGAGATTTAATCGACCCTGCATCTCTCGAGAGCGCTACGTCTTACCTACAGACATTCTGTGTCGAGTCTAAAGCCAATGAGGTTATTAGCGCGGAGATATTGCAACTGAAACTGAAATTGCGTGATGGCTTGGAAAAGCAGCATTACTTCAATGAGTTTGCGTCAAGGTTGTTCAATAAGATTATTTCCTCATTGATCGCCGTCGATGAATCGGCCAAGTACTTGCAGTTGGGAGCCGCCTGTATCCAACTTGCTATGGCATGTCTTCGACTCTTCGTTCCTGACAGACCATTCGACCCATCCCTTGGCTTGGTTGTCCAACGGCAACAATACACACAACGCGTGCAGGAGAAAACGAAGAGACTTGAGGCACTGAAAGCATTTGAATCGTCGTTTTCGGGGCGTGAGTCGAGTCTACGTATCCGAATCGCTCAAGAGGAACTGCAACAATTGGGTACCGCGCCGCCTTTACCCCCAGTTACTCGGCCCCAGCCTTCCCAGTCTGGTGAACTACAAGGAGAATTTGCCAACCTCCTAAACTCCGTACTCAAAGCGAATCCGGATGCAATACTCTCTTCAATCCATGACTCCGCCAATGGAGATAGTCAACAAGGCGAACTCTTGCAAAAGAATATCCAGCAAATACGCGTCCGGCTTACCGCAAACTATAAGGCGTATGGCGACGTAGTCATTCCCATTGTCCGCTTCCTGGAGATGCTGTACGTTGGAGTAGACTTGGTTCAGTGTCAAAAGTTCTCTTCTAGTGCAAAAGAGGGTTCCATCCAGATCATCAGTCAAATGACACCATTAATGGGCAATAGAAAAGTCTCTCTTTCTGAGCTCAGGCCATCAGTATCTCGTTTATCTGACTTCGAGAAGATCGACACTGGATTGCAGCGGCTTTTTGTCCTGAGAACTTTCCAGAATACAGACCCCGAAACGCTATCGAGCGCCGCTAACCGTCAGCTCCTGCGAGATATATTCAAAGATTTTTCAGCTCTATGGAAACATCAGCTGGAGGTGGATCAGGACAAGGAAGCTCAAAAGTCAAACTTGTATCGTTATCGAGGATCATTTGAGGATGACCAGGAGGTAGATGCCGATGAATTTTCTCAACTGTTCCCAACGTTTGACGGAGCTGTTGATGATGATGACGTTGAAGATCGACCTTCCCCGCGGTTCGATACCAAAGAGCTTTCCTTGAGACTGTCTCAAGTCCTTGATGATTTATTCTCTGATACCGATAAGGAGTCAACGCTGAAGCAATTGGTCAAGGAGTCCACGAAGTTGCTTGGTTCTCTTATCTCGAAGCACTCAGCAGAAATTCCGACTGCTGACCCGAAGTCGCATCTTATCGGAGCAATTCTGTTACTGGACGATGTGAAGTCCGCGAAGTCATCAACTTCCTACAACTTCTATTCAGATCCGAACTTGACGGAGGTTAAAAAGCTTGCCGGTCTGGTAGAAGCCACTCGGTTGCGTTTCACGGAAATTCAAAAGACATGGCCGGAGCATGCTACCCTTGCGGATGTTATTGTCTGCTGCTCTGAAATCTTCCAATTCAAACATCAAGAGCCCTTAGCCAAGTTCATCACAAAAGTAGAGAAGCTCCACTCTTTCGTTTACGAGTGGCAGGTTGTTGCAAGTAAAGAATTCTCTGCTGCTAAGTGCTACGACGACTTGACTGCCCTTCTCATAAGTTGGCGACGCCTTGAGTTATCCACTTGGGCTCGCCTCCTAGACATCGAGAATGAGAAGTGTAATGAGGACGCAAGTGCATGGTGGTTCGTTGCGTATGATGTGATAATTGCAGCGCCTCTACGTTTGGTGCAAGATAATCAACCGCTAGCTGAACACTCTGTTGAACTAGTCACGACCCTTGAAAATTTCATTTGTTCCACGCCAGTGGGCCAATATAAATCAAGGATGCAGCTTGTTGAAAAGTTCAAGTTGCTGCTTCAGCTCTACGCATTGGACTTCCCTTCTCTAAGCCAACTCAGCACTGCCTTGGACAACCTACTCCATCACTATCTTCCATTCGTGCCAATCTTTGAGAAGTCACTTCATGATGGTCGACAAACACTGGAGCGTGATATTCAACAGACAATCCAGCTCGCAAGCTGGAAGGATACTAACATCACAGCCCTCAGGGAAAGTGCACGCCGTTCCCACAATAAACTTTTCAAGCTTGTTCGGAAGTATCGTGGTATTCTTGGCCAGCCTTCGGAGGATCTGCTATCGAAAGGTCTTTCTGAAGTGCCGGATAAAGCTGAGTTAACTGATAGCCATATCACACTGCCTAATCCCGTCTCTCCTGACGCCCTAAGCATGTGTCGTCAACATATTCCAACATGGGATCAGAGAGCAGTCCGATTTACGGACCCCGACGGTGCAGTGAGGAGCATGCAACGCGTATACGAGAACTCTCTAGTCGAGTTTCCAGCTCATGAGGAACTTGACGCCTTCACGCGCGACGTAATTGACACCATAGCTGAATTCAAATCAAAGACTCCAAAGACGCTTACAGAGGAAAACAAGGATGAGATACAGCACCTCAAAGGCCAAAAGCGACGGTTCTACGCCGAGAAACTCAAAGACCTTCGTTCCATGGGTGTCCGCTCTAATGTCGGGACTGATATCATTGAAAGTCAAAAGTCTGTTGCTACCGTCCTTTCGGCAACACATAGCTTCAAAAGAGCCCATGGATCAGCCCATATCATGAGCGCGGATTTATACTTCCATCGGTTCTTAGACTTGGTCCCTCGTGTCCGTGTTTCCTCTCACGAGTATTCTGAAGACCTGAGCAACGTCGAAGTTGCTAGGAGCGCAGGATCCGTCGAAGGTCTTCTTCACTGGATATTGAAGCAGAGAGAGATTATGTCGTCAAAGTTGGACGACTTCGTGACCGTCGAATCCACGGTGCAGCAAATGAAGAATATTTCCGATCTTGGTAACTCCCTGCAATGCACAAACAAATACCCTACCTCTGATCGTCGCGATCTCCAAGGAACTATTCGATGGCTCTCTACAATACTTGGCGTTTGTATCTCAGCCCTCCAAATCCACGGAAAGTATGCTGAAATCGGTTCGTCTGAGGTTCTCAAGACGTTGGGCGATTGGAAAGACCGCCTGAACACTCTCCTTGTTTCAATTGAAAGCCTGAAATCCCTGCCATCTGGTCTATCCACAACCACTCAAGAAACGCTGTTTTCCGACGCCCGAATCCTAGTCACGGATATACAATGTGATGTGCAAAGATTGATCAAAGCACGCCCTGAGATGGCCTTTGCTTTGACACAAATACTTCCATGGGCAGAGTTTGGAGCAGCGGCTACAGTGTCCCCCGACGACCATACAAGCATTTCGATTCAAGAGTTTGATTCTTCTCTCTTGACCGCAATGGACAAGATATTCGTTTCAATGCAACGGATTAGTTCATCACTGTCCACGGCTCCCTTCGCAAAAGACACCCAAGCTTGGCTAGTGAAAACTGAGCAGGCATTGGCAAAAGCACTTGCAGAACTTCATATGACAAATGTATCTGGTGCCATAAGCGCCGTCTTAGCACAGATCCAGTACATATCGGAGCCGGATTCATTTGCTGTTGCTAGTGCGGCCATCTCTGTCATTTTGCCCATCGCAGAACACTATAAGTCACTATGCGCCGACATTCTTCATCGATATTCTGCCTTACACCGAGAAATGTGCAAGATGTCGTATCTGTTGGCAAAGTCATTCAATCAAATTGCTTCTGAAGGCTTCTGTAGCCCGTCTGAGAGCTCAGGGGAGCAAGGGAAATCCGATAAATTGGAAAGCGGAACTGGACTTGGTGAAGGAGAAGGGGCTGAAGATATAAGCAAGGACGTGGAGGACGATGAAGATTTGACCGATCTAGCCCAGGAGAAGCAAAAGATGGATGGAGAGAAGGAGGAGCAGGAAGGAGTTGATGATGCTGTCAATATGGACCAAGAGGAACTTGAAGCAGACCAGAGTGATTTTGAAGATGATAAGGAGATGGAAGATGGAAGCGGTTCAGACAAGGAAGAGGACGACATGGACGTTGATGAGGAAGCTGGAAGTGTTGACGGGTTGGACGCGGACGAAGTCGATGAAAAAATGTGGGATGGATCAAAAGATCAAGAACAAAAAGATACTGAGAACGAGCAAGGAAAAGGAGAGCAAGATTCTGAAGACAAAACAGCGGCATCGGAGCAAAAGAATGAGAAGGGAAACCAAGACAAAGATAAGGGTGAAGAAAATGATGAAGGTGAAAGCGAGGAAGGGTCGGAAGCTCCGGATGATGAAGGGGAGGCTGTGGGTAGGGAAGATATGGATACAACCGATCCGCATGCGAAGGAAGAGCCAGTGCTTGACTTACCCGAAGACATGGAACTTGACGGTCCAGATAAAGACGACAAAGAGGGCTCTGATCTTGATGATGATGACTTAGGTGGTTTGTCTGACGAAGAAAAGTGGGAAGGTGAACAGCCGGACATTCAAGAAGATCCGAGTGATGACAAGGATGCCGAAGTTGGAGAGCAAGCTGAGGGCGAGGAAGAACACGAAGAGGGAGGGGAGGAAGATCTAGATGTTCAACAGGAGGGTGAAGCCCACCAGGAGGAGCCCGAGCCCGAGCCCGAGCCTGAAACAGGAGAGGAGGAGAAAGAAGGACTCCTGGAAGTAGAAAGGAAAGACAATCAAGCAGATTCTGAAAATGTCGCTCCAAGCGAGGAAGTTTCGGGTGGCTTGGGTGTTGACAAAGATCAAAATCAGGATAAAGGAGCTTCTGGCCAAGCAACTCAAGAGCAAGGCTCCAAGGACCAGGCAGAGGAGCAAAACCCGCAGACTGGCAACGCCGACCAGGGCGAAGACGGCAAAGAAGCGACGAATGCCTCTGGTGGTAGAGAAGATGGTAGCCTGGACGATTCCCAAACGCAGGCATTCAAGAAACTTGGAGACATTCTCGAACAGTGGCATCGCCGGCAGCGCCAAATCAAGGAAGCCTCTGAAAACCAGGAATCCCCCGAGGGCGAAAAGCAGGATGCCAACATGGAAGAAGCAGACTTTGAGCATCTGGCTAACGACCAAGATGTCCCAGATACTCAAGCACTTGGCCAAGCAAATGAAGAACAAGCTAAAAGCCTTGACCAAAGTAAAGCTGTCGAATCGGATATGAAATCAGAAGAAGGCGAATTCCTTCCTGATGCCGGTGAGCCTGAGAATCTTCCTGCCCAAGAGTCTTTGGAGGACCATATGGAGTTGGACCATAAACCTGGTCTACCGGAGAACAAAGAATCGAGATCTTTTGTTGCGGGTGACAATCGCACGGAAAATAATCCTGCCGATCATAATGGTCAAACAGAGGAGACGGAAGAATTGGAAGACATGGATACACACCTATCGGCCCTGCACGTCAGTTCGGAACTAGCTCCATTGACACCCCCAGAGGAAGCCCGACGCCTCTGGTCTCACTACGAATCAGTAACCCACGATCTTTCGCTTTCGCTGACCGAGCAACTCCGGTTGATTCTCGCACCGACCATGGCAACTGAATTGCGGGGTGATTTCAGGACTGGTAAACGCCTCAATATCAAGCGTATCATTCCTTACATCGCGTCCCAATACAAGCGCGATAAAATTTGGATGCGACGATCGGTCCCCTCAAAGCGAAGCTACCAGATCATGCTTGCTGTTGACGACAGTAAATCAATGCTTGAAAGCGGCAGCGGCCAACTTGCTTTCGAGACGTTGGCCCTTGTTGCAAAGAGTTTAAGCATGCTGGAAGCAGGTGACCTATGTGTTGTAGGCTTCGGAGATGAAGACCACGTCCGTGTGGCCCATGAATTCGGCAAACCATTCTCATCCGAAGCGGGTGTCCAGATCTTCCAACAGTTCAGCTACAAGCAGACTGGTACAAATGTCCGGAAACTTATTTCCGACTCGATTGCTGTGTTCCGGGAGGCGAAGTCGAAGCGTTCTCGCAGTGGCAGCGGCGATCTCTGGCAGCTAGAGCTGATTATATCAGACGGAATCTGCGAAGACCATGAAACCATTCGCAGGCTGGTCCGCCAGGCGCAGGAAGAGCGAATCATGATTGTCTTCATCATTGTGGATGCGGTGAAGGGGAGTTCTATTCTTGATCTGACACAAGCGAGCTTTGAACCTGATGGATCAGGTACGGGGGAGATGAAGCTAAAGATGAAACGATATCTTGAAGGATTTCCTTTTGCATATTATCTAGTGGTTAGGGATGTCCAGGAGTTACCGGCTATCTTGAGTCTGGCGTTAAAACAGTGGTTTGCGGAAGTTGTTGATGTTTCTGGGTAAAGGTTTTATAGATGGTTTTTGGTATTGACTAGGGCACTTTTCTCATTTTTCCTTTCTCCTTCTTTTTCTGATCTCTAATATTCCTTTGGTTGATACTCTGGATGGTTTTGTACAGTATAATACCTCTTGTGCATAGTCGGCTTGTTTTCTCATTATAGTCACGGAATAAAAGTTTTTACATTGTTTAAATTCGCTGAAACCTTCTCACTAAAGTTTGATGTGGAATTCGTGCTCGTGATTAAATTCTTCGAGGTAAAGAGCACTGCTTCGTCAAGATAAGGTTTGAACTCTCTTTGATTGTATGATCATCAGATAAGATACGCCCATGTCACTCTTACAGTACCTTTTTTGCACTCGAAGACATACTGTTGTAGACAATTACAAAACATCCTTAAATACAAATTGAAAGATTAAAAAAGCGACATGAGCTATCGCTGTTGCCAAATCCTGCACGAGAATTTCCCATTCAATATAGCGAACGCCAGGCACCAGGGACCAAGCGTAAACTAAGAATAAGACTATGCCAGTTTACCAAGTAAAACTTTATGGGCACACATATCTGCCGGGTATACATAAACACGCAAAATAGTCATTGCTAATCTAACGAATCCCAATTTACCACCCATACCTACTCCCTGCCTCCTTTTTGTTCCTCTTGCCAGCCGCGAAGCTCTCCTCAAGCGCCTCGCGCTGATTGCTAGCAGCATTGACCAGCTGCTGCAAGCTGTGCTTGCCCGGCGCAATAGAGCGAACGGGGTTGTGTTGCTGGGCAGCCAGTTCCGCCTCGGACGCATTCATGAGGTAGGCAGCGTTGGAGGTGTACTCTTGGTCTGTATTGAAAGTGATAATATTGGGATTTTGAGTGGCGGTTGCATTCGATGGGCCTGAGAACCCTTGTCGTCCGAGGAGTTGCCGCTTCTCGGCACGGGAGAGGTTTAGATCATCGGCTATGCTGGCGAGGGTTTGTGGTTGTTGTGGTTGCGGCGGGGCGGGTGGTTCGGAGGGTTGACGAGCTGGTGTGGTAGTGGAGGGATTAGGTCCTAAGGATTGAGCGTCTGAGGGAGTGTTGTATATTAAAGGTTCGTAAGTGGAGGAGGAAGCCTGAGGAACACGGGCTACCTGCTCTTCTTCCCTCCCAAGTCCAAAGAGACTAACTTTGGGCTTCGGTGCTGGTCTGGAAACGGTGTCCTCCGTTTTCGCCTGCTGTGTCGTAGTTGTAGACGAGCCGGCCGCCTTGTCTGCATTTCCTGACGATGTTGAAGGCGGTGGTATTGCCGTCGTCCTTTTCTTCTTATTTACACCCCTTGCCACCGATAAAGGCTTAAACATCATCGCGTTCCCCTTCGGCTTGATCTCTGACTTTTGCTCCGGCTTATCCTCCATCTTCTCCGCACCAGGTGTTGTTACCCCGTTTTCTCCGCCTATTCCATCAGCACCCGCACCCGTCGCCCCGGCCGCAGCACCATTACTCATATCCCATTTCATTTGCGCATCAGCCTGCCTATCAAAACCCGGCTCCGCTCCTGTCTTCAAGCTAAAAACTTTACGCGCAGGTCCCGTCCCATCTCCCTTCTTATCCGCACCAGCTTTCACAGGGCCCGTCCGCTTCGGCGCAGGGAGAAAAGAGTTGAAACCCGAAAATGCGCCACCACCACCGCCTATTCTAGCACGCTTCTTCGCTGGACCGTCATCGTCGCCGTCGTCAGTTCCCTGTGCATCTGAGTCCGCAGATTTGCCTGTGTCGGGGAGGTTGACGAGAATTTTGCGAGGGTTGCGGCGATCGACGAGGGGTTGGAAGGTTGGTTTAGATGAGTTGGGGTCGGTAATGGTGGGTGTTTGGGGGGGGGGTCTCTTCTTCTCAACTGCTTGAATGCTGGGTGTCGATTCTGAATCCGAACCTTCGGAGTCTGAGTATGATACCAACGCCATGATGTAGAGTGCTGCGTGATGAATACTGGTTGCGATTGTGCTGTCCTTGCCTTCAAGCAGAGCTTGGGAACTTAGGAAATATACCGCCCGCCCTTTTGATATCACGTGATATACCTTTTTTATCTAAGTGATGCAGTTGAAGCTTCGGCATTGTTAGTTGATTCAAGTTTCTTTCATTTTTGGAATCTATACCGAATTAAGATTTATCAATGGTTATTATTGAAATCCTTGAAAATCAAATCTGTTGCATTACGATTAAAAATGGTTTCAACTAAAAAGGCATATATCAAATATGAAACGGGATTTAAGTGAAACTATAAATTTATAACATATAATTCTCATATACAGTACTCTCCAGCATTATGGATTATTGTATATACTGCCTATCTTTCAGGTAATCTCCTCCTCCCGCCAGAGTTACTACATGTAGAACAGGGATTGTCAACCACCCAACCACTAATTCTCACGTCTATCCAACACCTGTCTAGTAAATCCCAAATCAAGGGCCATAGCCCTCCCCTCCCCATCAAGCTCGAAGACAAACTCATCAAAAGACATCTGCCCATACGTCAGCCCGTCAACTACCTGCCAAGGCTCACAAATGCCACTAAAGATCTTCTCAGACGTCAGATTGTTATCCGCATCCAGGTCCGAAATATCAGCAACAACTCGAAAAGCCGTTCTTGACTTGACTGACTCGCGCGAACTGTCGGTGTACTTGGACTTGAGGCCGGTGGGTTGCATGCGCAGACCGATCTTGGGGAGGGGCTGAGTCGAGCCGAAGAAGGCAGCGAGGTGTTGTTCGAGTGGAACGCCGTTGAGAAGGAAAGAGTCGATAACTAGTCCTGGACCCTCGTCGTCTTTGTTTTCGCCAATTTTTATTAAAGTCGCTTTGTCGTTTTCCGTATCGGGCGACGATGTATAGGTTCCGGCGTAGTCTGCCATGGCTTGGGCTCTGGCTTCATTGTCTAGGGTGTTGCTCAGCAGGCTGCCGACTAGGTCCGCAACCAATGTCCTTTGGGAGCCCGGCTTAGCACCTGCAGCGAGAACGGTGAAGCCGACGTCATGGTCGGCGCTTAGGGCGATGGCCGAGCCGTATGAGCCTATGTCACCAAACTTTGTGTAGAAATCCGCGACTCTGGGATTGGACGTTCGGTAAATTTCCCAAGGGCTGCCGACGGAAGACAGCAAAGAGGAAGTGTGAGAGTTAGGTTTTAGCCAGCGTCGAGTATCTGTTGGAGAGATAAGACGGGATTGAAGAATTGACTGCCCAACACGAGCTAGGTCATTTGCGCTGGAATAGAACCCTCCGTTTGGATTAGATGAGGCTAGTGAGGCGTTCCAAGCTGCCGTCACAGGATCAAACGGAATGACTCCCCAAGTGTTCGGGGGCGTCTGGACACCAAAACGTTCGAGTCGGAGGGGTTCTATGATAGAACGACGGATAGCCTCTTCAAATGAAAGGCCTGATATCTCTTCGAGGACGTATCCTAATATATCATAGGCTACGTTCGAATATATGGGAGTGCTAAATGGAGCAAACGCTGGGTGACGGCTCATAAACTCTTTGAACACATCTTATAACAGAGTCTCAGCATGCTTTAACTAAAAGCAATGGGGAAGCACATACCTTCTCGACTGCATGGATGATAGATGAGCCCCTCCTTGAAACCGCACCTCGGAATCTCCGCATCATTCAAAGGTGGGAGTCCCAGTTGAGCGGCTACAGATTGGTTGAATCTCCCCGCAAGATCGCTAAAATAACCTAAAGAGAATGTCAGTACGGAAATTTTTTTGGGACATTTGTTTGGGAAGACAAAAAGAGTTACAGGGAGCTTACCTCGACCGATGCCTGATAATTGGCCCGCCAGAGAACCAATTGTAATATCGTTCCATTGCGGTGTTAGAACATCGTCCGGATCATTTCCGCTTTTTGCAATAGCGGCAGCAATTTCAGGAATGAAGTTTGCAACCGGTTCATTGAAATGCTTGAAACCCGTCTCGATCAAAAGCCCATAAACTGTGATAGCCTTCGAGACGCTAGCTATCCTATACATTGTATCGCCGTCGAGCTTCTGACCCTCAGCAATTGATCCCTTAAGGCCAGGAGCATCGTAATGATACTCGTAGAGCAGTTTTTCCTCGTGGGCTGAGAAAATATTCAAAGAAAACGAAGTTGAACTAGCATCCAAGGGAGAAGATGTCTGGCTAAGGAGCCCTTTCAACTGGGAGTCGAAATCCGCAATAGCCTTATTCCAGGTTGCTGAAGAGGAAAGACTTCGGGGTGGAGGGAATGCTGGTCCAATAAGAGGACAGTCTGCTGCGTACAGACTTCGACATAGTAGCAAAAGACTGAGTAGTGATGGGATAAAACTTGGAAGAAGCATATTGGGAATTGGAATGATGTTTGGATAGACCTTTCACTTGCTTTTTCCTGTCAACAAAATAAAGATATAGAAAGGTGGGAAATGCACGAGCTATATCAGTCTGAACCAATAGCCCACGGAATTTTCCTTTGGACAACAGTAGCTGACAGACGCATCGCCAAATGGAAATGTATCCGAAGAAAACCATCGTTACGCACTCAAATTTGAACAAAAGGAAGTACGCCAATCGAAGGACAGGGTGGGTTGACAAGGGCTCAATGATGCCAAACGTCAAGTTACGCGGCCTCAAAATACAGCCACTGCACCTTGTCCATCCGGATATGAATCCCCATCAGGCATCAGCCATTGGAGTAGCAGTTCAAACCGGCCGGGAAACAGCATCAACTCGGGATTTCCAAATGATTAGGCTCTCTTTTAACATGAAGGATTTTTAGTGCAGGATAGTACAGTACTGGTGTTACTAGTATTCGGCATCTTCTCCACGAGTATGGGAAAAAACATCCCTGCAAAGTTCAACAGTCAGCAGCGCCATGAGCCAATAACTCATCGAATCACTACTGTTGATTATTTTTCAAGGCCATGGCCTACATAGTAGTGATAGCACCACGACGCCGCAGTCAAGTATGTCGCTGTCTCACAGAGAAGCCGACACGAAGCTTTCAACGATGGTTTCATTACAGTTTAGCCCCAGATTGACACATGCCGCTAATCCCAAATCACGCAAAGCCGCTAGCCCAAAGAAGAAAGGCTCGTGCCAGGGATCTCAACCTTATCTATTATTAGCTGCTGATGTGGAATGACGTAATCAGGTTACCCGTAGCAGCAGCTACAGTACCTCCCTACCTAGCTAGAACAACCAGTACAGAGAAAAAACTAGTAGTATCCTAGCAGCACACTCAGCCGCCGAAACACGCATGCCTTGCGAGTAGGCTTACGCGCTATGCGTGACGTCAGGTACTTGTGAAACAAAATCATTCGTTTGTTTATTATTGCGCGGTTTGACTAGCAACGCTAAACCGATGAATATTTCTCATAAATTCTAACCATAGAATTCTATTGAATGAATCAAGGCACGATATTCGGGGGGATTTCATCACTGAGCGAAATAGATTCCGACGTGTTCGACAAGGGCATCCGCCCTGCGTTTGCTAAGCTTCCTGCTTTCTCAGACATCAGGAGCCCAAAATTAGGCACCATGATTTCAGTCCCTTATCCCTGCCATCATGAGAGATGGAATCCGCTTGCGGGTCGCGGAAGCCAAGGAATCCGCGGAAGCCACCGTTGAGCACGTATGAGAACGTACTCCGCGGAATTTCCGACAACCATCTAACGGCATTCGTCGTTTATCATACCTCTATTCACCGTTTTACACCATTTCCCCGCCGCTCCCGCTCCTCAACCCACATGCGATCCAATATTTGAAAAACCTCCGTTGCACTCTTGACAAGCTGCTCCTCCATCCCTAGAGCGCCATAGCGGTGTTGCATCTTATCCGGATGCCACCTGACCCGCTCGATTTTCAACACTGTAAGAATATCAGACGCATGCAAACGTGCCTTCCCTGCTTGGTCCTGCTGCTGCCGTTCCAAGCCCGCAGGTGCACCCGCAGGTGTACACGCAGGTGTGGACACAGGTGCGTGTCGTACAAACGCTTCAACAGCCTGAGGCGAGATATCCCTGCGCTTGCCCGACTCGACCGGCCAGAAGATGAGGTTTCGTAGTTTATCACCATGATCATGGGCACGGCCAGAGTCCTTCGATTCCAAACCCCCCTGACCAGCATCAGTCTCACCACCACCACCACCACCACCACCACCGTCACCCTTCGAACCCAACTTAACTTCCCTCGCCCGCCCATCCAGCACCTCCCAACTATCCAAATACCTCCTCCACACCTTAATCCACCTATCCCTCCTCTCCCTCTCCCCCTTCCTCTCTCTCCCCCTCCTCAAACTCTCTTCAACCATCCTCTCAAACGCCTCCCTTTCACCCTCCACCCCATTCCCCTTTCTCTCCCGTTCTTTCTCCCTCTCCCTCCTCCTCCTCTCCCTCTCCTCAAAAACCGCCTCATGCGTCTTCTCCCACATCCTCGCCCTAACATACTCCGCATACTCCTCATCCGTCATCTGCTCCAACACTCCCTGCCCACCCTTCTCCGGTCTCGGATATGTATGGATAGGCTGTCCATAGACGGACTCCCAGTACTGCGCCCCCTCGTCGTCCGCCAAAGCATCGAAGAGAGACTCACGGAAGGCGTCGTCGGGGTTCATGCCTGGAGGTTGGGCATCAGCGGATGAGGGTTCGTGGCGGTTAGAGGAGGGGTGGCGGTGTCGACGGTGGTGGTGACGATGACGGCGGTGGCGGGATGAGGGCTCGTCAGCGTCATCGCGACTGCCATCTAGGCCTCTTGGAGATTTTGAGCGGGAGGGGGAGGAGATGTGGCGTTTGGATTTGGATTTGGACTTGAAGCGGAACCTGCTTCTGTGGGCTGTGGAGTATTCGTCGTCCATTTTTCCCTCGTTGCGGGGGTAGCCGGTTTCTTGGTTTATTTTGTCCGCCGTCGTTTTGACTGGTCACAACACGAACCCCAATTGTCCGACACCTTGCACGTTCGGAATGGTTAAAAGCAAAGCTTCTAAAATAGTCAAATGAGTTTATATAGCCGGATAGGAAGCCGGATCGGTCATGTCACGGATGCCGGCGCAAGGTCAGGAGGAAGCAGGTGTTGTCCCGAGCCTGCCATGGGGAGTGAATGCGGTGTAGCCACTTCCGCTAGGTTAAATCTGTAGATATGACTGCGAGTGTCATAACAAGCCTGCGCATATATACTTCATATTAAATAGCAGATGGACATGGTGCAAAGTATCTCGCGACGAGTTGTAAGCCTGATGTTTTGTAACTTTGATGAGATAGATCATCTGGGCATCAATACAAATCACGTGATATTGAAATATATTAGCGTAATGTTGGTATGTACTCCGTACGAAAGATACATATACTCCCAGGACCCCTTCCAAGAGGTCTCCGTGTGAATTTCAAGGAGCCAGCTTTTTATCCTTTTTATTTGGGTTTCTAGTGTATGCCAATATGTACGTTAAGATTTGTAGAGGAAAAGGGTGACGATGGTTGGCTGGCTGCTTTTGCTAGCAAGAGCATATTCCCAGGAAGAAAACAACAAGGAGAAGCCAATTTTCCTTGCGAAAAGTGGCAATCAGGAGATAGCAAGAAAATAAAAAGCAGCGAGGCATGAGAGGTATAGTATAGATAAAATAGGAAAAAGAACACTACACCAGAACCCAACGCATCGCATCGCATCACATCGCATCGCATTCACATGGCAATCCAAACTAATCAAAAAGAAAAAAGCAGACTAATCAAATCAACCGCTCTCAAAACCTTCTCCGTTGGCTTGCCCTATATGCCGTAAATCCAATATACGCAGTAGCAGCAACTACCACAAACATGACAACCTTAAACAAGAACCATAACCACCCATGCCTAGCCTCACCACGCTTGTTATAATTAGCGTTCTGCCCGGGCTTGCTACCGCCCTTGCCCTTCTGAGCCTTGGCAGCACCGGCACCATTGGAGTCCGTGCGCTGGTCCACGGGAGTCTGGTTGTAGAGAGAGTAGGTGCTGATGCCAATAACGTCGTGGTTATCGCTGAGCTCGCCGGTCTCGGCGGAGACGCCGAGGTAGGCGACGGTGGGGATGTTGATGGATTGCCCTTCAGAGGCTTCGACGGTGAAGCAGGGGGTCCAGGAGTAGTCTGACTTGTACTGCAGATCGAGGGAGAGGGATTTGTCTTGGAAGTAGGTAATGCGGGCTTTGGTGGGGATGGATGCACCGCGGAGTCCTCGTGCCTGAATTTTTTTTTTTTTTTTTAAGAATGCGCAATAAAATGAGAGCTTGGAGTGGGAAGGGACTAGCTTACCGAACATCCAGCCAGCTCGTTGGATTTGCCATCGTGCGCTTGATCATACGAGGTCTGGCCATCGCCCATCATAGCCATGACATAGGGGAAAGCGACAGACGGACGGCTGTTCTTATAGGTGTCGAAAAAGATACCTAGTCCCTCAAACTTGTCCATGGATCCGAAAACGGGGCCTTTGGTTGCGCGCTGCTTGGTGAGCCATATAGCGAAGCCGTCGCCATGGAGGTTTCCTTCGCCGTGAATACTAAATTCGACTTCAACCTAGAATCCCTTCAGCACAATTGACCCATACGTGCAGAGACAATGCCACCAACCTGCCAATTAGTCGCAGTCAGAGGGACGCGCGAGAAGAGCCAGCCTTGCCGCGACTGGCGATCTGGAGTGAGGCGGATATATCTAATTCGTAATTCATAAGAGTAAGAAGCTGCATTGCATAAGGACAGGCCCACCCGATTGTATTGAGTCTGGTGGCCGAGCGGAAGGAATGTGGACATACCGATCAGCGCGAATAACAGTATCACCACCAAAGTCAAACCAGCGATTTTCCATATCGGAGTCTAAGTATGGCTGTTCCGGAAAACGTCAATTCCGACCATTCAGAGCCCTTGTATCATTTTCCAAGAACATACCGGAGATAGCGTATAAGCTCTCATCTAAGAAGCCGGGAATGTCAGCGGAATGTTATACAACCAGCAAAACAACACAGCAGGGCAACCATACCGGAACCCGCTTCACATCAGGACTCGTTTCAAAGTTATTTTTATCTTCAGCGGCATGGGCCAGGCCCAAGCCCAAGCCCAGCACCCATAACCAAAGGCACGAGAATAGTCGTAACAGCATTGTTGGTTTCGGTGGTCGTGGATAGGAAGGCGGGAGCGGTTAGGGAGCGGGTGCGGAGATGGAATGCGGGGGACTTTCAGTGGGAGATGCTAGGATGTCAAAAGAGTGAAGAGAATGATATGGAGTATGGAGATTTCGACAGGAGAAAAAGATTGTAGTGAGTGGGTATGATATTATCGTTCAAGGGGGGGCGTCGTGTCACCGGGACATCAGCGAGTGTTTAATATTGCTCTTGTGCTTGGTGCACAGTGAAGCTGTTTAGATATATGTAGGTATGCTATTAGAGAGAGTGGCAGGAGAGCATTAGACGCATTGAGGCGTGGCGGGGGTGTCAGGGTGCGTAACCGTGGCTTTCCGTAAAACAGCGGGCAATATGGGAATATAAGAAAGGAATATAGCAGCTAACCGTGGACAGAGGAGTCGAGTATGGCGGAGAGCGATGTCGTCGATGCTGCACCTCAATCTGTCCACTTCGAGATGCCCTCGGTCACGTGCGGCTTATGTCAGCACAGCCCTGCAGCTGCCCCGTCCAGCCAATCAGCTGCCGCGCCGCTCTTTCTCCGGCTCCGAGTCTTCCAAGTTGAATATCAAGATCCATCATCACTGTATTGGCATCTCCTCACCAATTGATATAATTATACACACCCTTACTTCACACTACACAATACAAACACCGCCAAAATGTCCCTAACAAACCCCTTCTCCTCCTCCCCCTCCTCCTCCCCCCAAAATTCCACCGAAATGAAGTCCACCATAATGGCCCAGATCCAACAAGAGACCGCCATGTCCAACGCCCGCGCTCTCATCACCGTATTACCCCTTAACCCCTTAAATACCCTTACCCTTACCAGCAACCTTCCATGTAGTTTGTTTGTTTACGAAAACTAACCGCTATACCCATTGTTCAGAAAGTCAACGAAAACTGCTTCGAGAAATGCATCCCCACCCCAGGATCCAGCCTCTCCTCCAAAGAATCCGCCTGCCTAACCTCCTGCATGGAAAAGTACATTCAAATGTGGAACGCCACGAGCCGCGCCTACATCACCCGCATCGGACAAGAGCAAAAGGCTGCAGGCATTGGCGGGGGTGCAGGGGCGCTGGGAAGCGGTGGAGTCTTCTAGGTGATTTTGAATTTTTTAATTTTTTCGGTGAAAAGGGCTGAGGAAAGAAATTGAACGTGGTGGGAAGATGTTGTGATTCCAGTTGGTTTGGGGAGGATGGGATATGTGAGCTGGAACGGAATGTCCATGCTGATATGGCGTGGCGTGGTGGGCGTGGGCGTGGCCAACCAATTGCGGCGGAGATGTGTACGATTATTTTTCCTTGGGTTATATATGATGATGATGATGATGATGGCAGGCACGCGAGGCTTTTGTTTTGAGACGGGGCGGGGG